>BQNB010124744.1:0-19886 GCA_026074375.1 Tanacetum coccineum
CATAGAACTTCATAACATCAAGCAACAAGATGGAGAATCTACAGAATACTTTGTGATAAGATATAAATTAGAAAGCAGAGATGTAAAAGGAGCACCAGAGTGCATGAGAATCTCTGGATTCGTGCATGGAATCACAAACCCTGAACTTATCAAACATCTTCATGATAAAATTACAAAAACAGTTGATGAAATGATGAGAGTAACCACATCTTTCCTTAGGGGGGAAGTGGCAGCCTCGAATCACGAACAAAAGAAATTGTTTCCACCATGGAAACAACAAGAGGGCACCCAAAGGTAAAATTTTAGAAAAGGAGGATTCCGGAACCAGCAGAGGTCGAACATGAAGCAAGATCGATTCACACTCCTCATAAAAACTCCCAAAGAAATTTTTACCTTAGAAAAAGGGAAATTCAAAGCTCTGCTACCAATGACGACTCCTGTTGAAAAGCAGAATCACACCAATTTTGTGAGTTCCATGGTTAAGTAGGGCATAACACAGACGAGTGTATGCACCTAAAGAAACAAATAGAAGAAATGCTCAAGGCAGGAAAGCTTTCGCACCTAATAAAGGATCTTAAACAAAATAGTAGAAAGGAACAACCCAAGATGGCGAAGAAAGGAGAAACCGCTGGGAAGGACAAAGAATTAGCCATCCTAATGGTCCAACCTTGGGAAAGGGTGGCTAGGCAAAAAATAACACAAAGTTTTCCCCCTAACACTGAACTCCTTTTCCCACCTCTAGACGAAGACGAAGGAACAAAAGGTCCAATGATCATCGGGGCAGAAATAGGAGGCCATTGTATCCACTGTATGTACATTGATGGCGGATCAGCCTCAGAAATATTGTATGAACACTGTTTCAACCGACTCCGTCCGGAAATCAAGAATCAATTGGTGCCAGCTACTGTTATAACCCGTAATCACCTTCACTTCACCATTGTTAAATAAGAAAAATACATAAGAAATATATGAAGAATTTTAGATAGAGGTTAGAGAGAGAAAGTAGAGAGAAGAAAATAGTGGTTGATTACAAGCTTAAAATACAAATGAGAACCAACACCCTCTGCATCCTTGGAGAGGGGTATTTATACTTACACCACATGGGCTTTGTTGGGCCGAATGGTGTTTGACTTGGGCCAGGCTCAAGATTACAATGGACCTTAGTTCGGAACTAGTATAAGATTAGATTATGTTCACGAGCCCGTTTACCCTTCTAGCTTATTACAACATAAATGAAATAAAGTCCGAGACCTAATATTCATAATGAACGAACTTCATTGTTTGACTTAATATTTTGAGGCTAACAATCTCCCCCGAAGGGAGTTCATTGTGACACCCCTTCATGAGATCAAATGAGATTGCTTTTGTCGTTAAGCTCTTGTGATCTTGGTCTCTGTCTTTGTTGTAGGCTTGTTCCTTCATGTTGTATGATATTTGATCTTGAGCCTTTGTCATTGTCTTTCGACTTCGTCTTTAGTTCTGAGATCTTTAAATATTTTCCTTATTTGTCTTGATCGTCTTTGCCACCTTGCGATCTTGTGTCTTGACCAACATGCTCATACTTTGCATCTTCTTGAAAGCTATCTAATAATCTCCCTTGAAGCTTGGTTTCTGAAGAGTTATCTTTAATATCAAAGTACGCAGAAGTCTTTGTCTTTAATACTTGAGCTTTCTTGGTACTTGAATCTTGATGCTTATAGTATATCTTTGTAGTTTGAGCATGAGCATGTGGTAATGAATCCGATTTCAGTTGGAACAAGGCTGCAACACCGTCGTTTGTACATGCATTTAAATGTTAGTAATAAACAACATATATAGATGAATATGGCTTTGTCATTCATCGAGATTCGGTTGCATTGACATTCGGTTCTGTAAGGACCATTTTACAGTATAATAACTGTACCTGTGATTAGGTATGTTCAATTTAGAAGAACCTCCTTGACAGGGTTTCCAGCTCCAAGTTTTAGATCCTCTAACGCGTATGCATTAGATTCACTGTACTTGCTTGTTCTCAATACCTGAACGTCTCAAAGCAGACAACACGGTAAAAGTGAATCAGATAGTTACTATCTTTCTGATTAAACTGTCAATTCATTTTACTGGACCAAATTGATATCCAGTTGACACAAGCTTGATTCACATAGAATCTCGCAAGTCACCTACCAAGAGCTTGTTTGATGTTGGCTTAAGCAGGATTTCCATCTTCACAGTGAATACTTAAGTATCACTCGGATGTTCTGGCAAAATCACAAGGATAATGCGTAGGACTCTTGTTAACAACTTGTAAAATTATTGGTGTTCAACAAGTGTTAGTCATGGAATGTGTCCTAATGAGATTTATTTATTGATCTCTTGGCTCTAGACTCGATTAGTGCGTTTTGGTTTAGTACTTGGAGGCTGGAGCAGACTGCCACATATTCAATATCAACAACTCAGAGTGAGAGAGTTAATAGAAGTCGTGTGTATCTCTGTGACAAATGAGATAAGTTTCTGTTGAGAGAAACTCGAATGGTTGGGGTGGGTTGTGCATTGCATCACTGGGTCCATGATGTCATTCTTCAATATCAGAATTTATCTTCGTGAAAACTGATAGATTATGTATTGACCCGGTTTCTACCTAAAGTGTGTGGAGGGCTACTTTATTTACACCCTTTATCCATGTGTTGTGGGCTTTTTTCTTTAGACCTTGATCCATACATTCTCTTTTTTTATTCTTCAAACGCCCTTCATGCTTACCAAAGACGTATTACTAACACCTTGTTGTGATTATTTCAATGTTCAGCTTTGTCGTAGTAGGCATTATTCCATTATACGCCCTTCATCTCAATATACCATAAGGACTGCTATTTCCTAACTATGGAATGTCCTTGGGTAGATCCCTCCGGTTCTGGTTAGATCATAAGACTAATACCTAACCTAACCACCTTATGACTTCAGAATTGTCGTGAATTAAGATGTTGTTGGGTATGAGATCGAACCATAAAACCTTTTCCAAAGAGTATCAAGCACTTTGAGTCGATTAGATCACTTATTATTTTCAAGATCACATTTTAATTACATTTCTCCCCTTATTTTAAATACTATTTCTCTTAGCTTTTGAAATACCATGTGATTAAAATTTGTCATGAAAATTCTGTGGAGAAATTTTTTTTCAGCATGAATTATATGGAACATTAACTTGCTCCTCCTTAATTTTACATTTGTTTGACACCAAAAAAATAATACCAAGTTGTAAAATAAATATAAAATCGAGGGTTAACATTGTTGAGCACACAATTTTGAAAGATTATGAATTGTCATTGAAGAATTCTTAAAAAATTATGCTCAACCACTAAATCATCTTATAACATACAATCTATTGAGTAGTCATTATTATTACTAAGTTGTTATTAAGACTTTTTAGAATGTTTTGAATACATAAATATTGTCATGTTATGATGTATCCAAAATCATTAAATCATTGTTTTTCGAAAAACTCCCCCTCAAACATTGACTCATTTTGAAAATGACACCAAATGTAGAAGAATTGACTTGTAAAACTTGATGAGGGATGGAGTGTTGAACACACAATTTTGAAAGATAATGAATTGTCATTGAGAAATTCATAAAAAATTGTGTTCAACATTTTGAAAAACATCATGTTATAAGACTTCTCTTCTAACACTAAGGATAAGTGCACTGAAATGTACACTCTCATTTGTCGTTAGGGTCCGAGTTGCAATCTAAGAGCAATTACAAGTCATAAAAAAAATAGAAATGACATGTTTTGAAAGCATTTGAAACTCCTGTTCGAACTTCATTTACACGCCTGTGTCGTTGTTAATCAACATTTCTAGGTACATAAATGTTATCGATTCCAAGATACATGTCGAGAAGATTCTTTTCGGAAATTTTTGATTTTTCTGATTTTGTATTTTCTTTTTTGAAATTTTATATTTTTGTATTTGTTTTTATAGGTTTTATATATTTTTGTTTATTTTGCTTTTTTCAAAAATATTTACAAGTCGATATTTGAAGAATATATCAAGCAAATTCATTTGCCAGAACCTTCAGTTCTGCTAGAGTCAAACATCTCATACCAATTCGTCTGACAAGATACAAAAACCTATCTTCGGGTAAGGCTTTAGTAAACATATCAACTAATTGGTATTCAGTTCTCACAAAGTATAAATTAATTATACCATTTTCAACCTGTTCCTTGATGAAATGATATCGAGTATGGATGTGCTTGGTACGAGAGTGTTGTACGAGGTTGATATGGCTGACTAAGAGTTGCAATACAATGGTACTTTGATGTAGTTGTAGCCATAATCCTTAAGCTGCGTCCTCATCCACATTACTTGAGCACAACTTGCAGATAACACCACGTACTCTGCCTTTGCTAATGACATTGCAGTACAGTCCTGCTTCTTTGACATCCAGGTGACTAACTTATCACCTAGGAATTGTATTCCTCTAAAAATACTTTTGCGAGTATCAATACATCCGACATGGTCGACATCTAAAAAAGCTGTTAGTTCAAAGCCAGAATCCTTTGGATACCTGACTCATGGCAACCCTACCCTTTTTTATATGTGTAAATAAACATAAACATATATATATATATATGTAAATATATAAAAATACACAGCAAAGGTCAGCACTCACGAATTCAAGTAAACCGGAAGCAGTTAGAGAAACTCCGGGTCGTTATGTCCCAACGAGGCTGGAATGGATTATCGAAAGACGATTGATGATTGGTGCTTGAATGTCACAGGGAATGATTGGGAATTAAAACTGAAAGTAAATGCACATAAAATTTAAACAAATAACATAAGCTGGAAATTGAATTAAAGCTACTAAAAACTTTTACACTAAGGCACAAATAAGCTAACCTAAATCTAAATAGGCAAATTAAGCATGCAATTAAGCTCTATTACACAAGAGAAACACAACAGTACTAACAACAGTACTACCAGTATTAACTACCAGTATTAACTTAAAGTTAGTACTGCTAGTTATAAGTTAGTACTGTTACTGCTGTACAGGGTTAGTTTACGTAAGCTGCTAGTTGTTAGTTAGTTAACTGCTATCTTTGAATCAGAAGAAAATGAAACTGCCATGTACTATACTGGGAGTGTAGTACTGCTCGTTTGATGGTTAGTACGCCCTAATATGAATATTGGAAAATAGCATGTCTCTCTGTAACACTTGGCTCGCTGTAGTACTTGCTCGTTTTTTTAAAACAGCCATTTAATCATTTCTCAAAATCAGTTTTTAGATTTAGCAGAAATTATTTGAAAAGCCTCGATTATTAATAATAAGGTAAAACAACTTTTGATATAGCAATTTCAATCCATAATAAGCACTCGTTTGAAATAAGCTCTACACAATGAATTTGTCGTAGCAGTATAAACTTAAAACTAACAGTTGTATCTCATAATAGCTAGACCTTAGCAGTTCGAAGATGTAGCAGGATTAAGTAAGATAGTTAAGAAAGTATATAGAAGAGAGTGGACTCTTACTAATAGACCTGTGCGTCATAAAACAGGGTGTATCATAGACATCAAATGTCAAACTAGACGCTAGTACTTGCACCTAAAAACAAAGCTACGGTGTAGTGTCTACTAAGACCCATCCAATAAATGGCTTATCAGATCAATAAGTTTTAGCTGTGTATATATTTGAGAGCTTGTTATTTGGTATTTTCTCTTTACTACTTAACTTTTTTGGTTTCATCTTAGTTGAATAACATTTATTTACTTATAAGCTAGGTAAGTTGAAAGTGTTTTGATCACTAATAAACACAATGGTAAATAGCATTAAAACTTGGACTTCGTATAAAGTTGGAATATACACTTAATAAATTCTAAATTATTTCATTAAACTTAGATAATTTTTACAAAAGTCTATGAAAGGAGGAATAGGTACAATTAAGTTTAAACTCATGACAAATAAACTAAAAATATGCTAAAGTCTATGTAAAAAAAAGTAAAGATCGATAGCATAGTTTTGCCTCTAAAATGAGCATTACTTGGTCCTTAATTCGGCGCGCTCGCTGCACAAAAGCTGATACTTCATAGCTTGTTCTTAGCAGCTGTGCTAGGTCCCGAGCTTATGATCGGTTAGAAGGACGAAACAAACACCCTTCGTACTTATTTTAAAAGGACTATAAGGAAGGGAGGACCATTTGTGTCAAATAGCCAAACTAAAACTCTATATAAATAAGCACATACATACACATTTTCTTCTTTTACAAAAAAGTGTTTTCCTTGTCCCTCCTCTCCACCTACACCGTCGGCCTAACTAACACCACCCAAACCCGTCAAAATCCCGACATGCAATATAATCAAGTTACAAAATATTAATCCTTGTGTTAAGGCTCACGTTTCCATGTAATAAATCCTACATGCAATGGGTTTTGAAGAAATTTATTTTCGGGTTTAATTAAAGTGTTTTGATTGAAAAGGGTGTTGTACAAGAGTTAGATTAGTGATATTTCAAAGTGGGTTTGGTTGGAAAATGATTTGGTTTCGGGTTGAGGTCACGGCTAGACAACAAAGGGATGAGTTTAATCTTTCGTTGGTCCGATCTTGCTATTATAGAATTGTGAGCATCCTCTTATTTCATTTGTTTCATTGTTTTCGTTATTAGTTTGATTTTTAATCGTTGGATGTGATGAAATCCGCGATCTTGCGTCGTCTAGTTAGATTTTGTTGTTGGTTGATTGAGCGATGATGTGCTGTCGTTGTATGGTATATTTAAGATGATTCAAGTTTTAAATTTATATTTTGCCGACTAAACCAAAAACAACACTTTAACGGGCAGTGTACCCGATAGGTAGTAGTTTCGTGGTAAGTAGGGTGTCGAACACTTGAAGCGAGGTTAAATCTATCAATTTAATTAATAATTTGGCTATCTAATCTATGTTAATTCTATTCTATTTTAAACCTATGTCAGTCTAAATCCTAATTCTAACGGGAAAATGGGGGTTTTCAGCCTGAGAGACTGGCACGGTTTGGTTGGTGTCTAAAATCAATTCAAGGCACTTTTATCCACGCAAGCTAATTAACAAAAGATAAAAGAGCGGTCGAACCTTATATAAGAAAACTGTATTAACCATTATTAATCTGATTAGCATGTTGGTTTGTTTATTTAGTGCAATGATTTCTTCTCTCGATGTGGCATATCATTCTTAAGACTTAGGCGTCACATCATCCTAAGACCTAGACACAATAATTCTGTCACAATTAAAGCATCCGCATAAAGCATCCTTATTTGCTGATTATAATCTATCTTAGGGATTAAAGCAATGGTGATCTTGTTAAACCCTAGCTCATAGAGACTTTACCCACTTACCGCTTAATGGCAATTTATACACTAGTAGTCCACTTGTCCAACTATCCAATGGAATCAGAACATTACTTGTTGAATTATCTAGGTCACCTGCTAGTCAACACGATCAATAAACCATTGGCAATATCCAATTAACTAGTTAAGCCCAAAGCGTATCCTAGACACAGACTTAGAAGGACAATATTTGTGTAACTATGATTCTAGATGTATAAATTACTATATGGAGAGCTATCCCAGACTCTAGATCCGCTTGGTCCGCTTCACTAGATCCAGTTGAATGATAGGTCGCATACAAAAGCGCGTAAACAAGTATAAATTGATAAACATAAACAAGCACTCAACGATAAATCAAGAAATCAAGATAAACAAATACCAAACATTCAGATCTTCATAATAATGGCTAATACCCGAAGGTATTAGCCTTCAAACGTCATAATGAATATATAAGTGTGCAGTAGGCTTATTAAAGATAAGGTTTTGCAGTCTTTGTTGATTGCGTCTATACCTAATATCATTGGTTGGCTTTATATATCATTTTATGTAAGTAAGCTCCTCTTAACCCATTTTGTCGATGCTTTATTTCATGTTTGTAGTGTTTACAAGTGTAAATTTGTAGCCAAATTGGATGTATTAGTAATATGATACTTCGTTTCTTTTTATATAGAGATAGTTCTAAGAGTGGTTGGGGCTGTATATTTTAAACGGTAACTTCAGTTCGCCCAAATTTTATTAGAAATAATTAATTGGTTCTCTACCCGATACTCCTCATTTTCGAGTTCGCTGACGGTGCCTACGGGACGTTAATCTAACCAAATGTGCATCGTTGACAATCTTCGATCAACGTTGTGTATTTACTTGCTACCGACGATAACCGATCAAGTTCAAAAAGGAAAGATTACAATCGTTTCCCTCGTTTCAATTTGTCAAACGAAAGTGATAAAATTTTGGTGGGAAAATTTCTCATTAATTATCAAGTTTTTGAATATGGCACATGCAACCCCTGCAAGATTAGTCCTTTTTCATCATTAGTCTTTGTTTGATGGTTAACCCTCATTGTTGAAACAGTTTTACACCGTTAGTCCTCACAAGTTATAATTCAGCCCGTTAATCATTTCAAGCTCAAAATTTGTACACCGTTCATCGTTTTAAGCTCAACAATTGTCAACAAAAGCTCACGTACTTCATGTTCAACAACAATTTCACCAACAACAATTTTTTATTCACGGTTTTTTCTTGATTTAGTAAAATCCTATAAAAATTGTTTCTTTTTACGGTTTAAGTCATAGAATTGTAAAATCCTGTGAACGTTAATTGATAATAGCAACACAACAAACATGATACATAACACTAAAAATGATCCGAATAAGATTCACTAAAACATCAAAACGGCTAAAGATTCGGATTACGATGACAAATGATCACGAAGTTGATTTGGTATCTCTTATTTGAGATTGAAGTGGGTTTCACGAAGGCGTCTACTTATTTCATCATCGAGACTTCCTTCTACTTTCTACCCCTTTTCTTCAAACCCAATCTATCGATTGATGACTTGCTTGAACGTATACAGCTTATGATTGAGACTTGAATTATCTAGTTTCCAGCAGTCGGGGTGGTTGGTTGAAGACCTGGATAACTATCACTTTAAGGAGTTACCTTGTAGCACTCAGTGTCACACGCATATGTCGATGTGGATAATTTCAAGAGGTGGTTTGTACTTTCTTAATACTTTTTCTGGTTTGAGTAATAAAGAGTACTTATAGATTTAATCTTGCACTGTTCTTCAATCGACAACAGTACAAGATTAAGTAACAAATTTAGGGGATTCTACTTCATTTTCAAGTTTGGTATATCGAATTTACTTCACCAGGTGGTCACAGTAATAGCCGACATAATAAGAGGTTGGTAAGTTAGCCATAGAGTTTAAAGGTTGAGATGTAATCAGCAATTCTCACGGGATAATTGAAGCTACAGAAGTCGATCTGCACTAACACAGTCTAAGAAAATTCTTCAAAGTTTTCTACAATGTTTTCATAACTTTTCAAGATTGTTGCTTATGACAAGAACTTCTCGTGTATATGGACGTACACGACAATGATGCTTTCGAGAGTTCGCAACCATCATGGGGGAAAATGTGTACATCCGGGACTTAGTTGACTTGATGTTACCATGTCAACTTCTAAGGGGAAGTAGTGTAGACTACTTAGTATGGTTTGTGAAGTATTCTGCATACGTGAGAAGAATTGTTGCTGATTCCTTGCATGTACCCCCGAACGAATATTCACCAAGACCTAATGACAAGTAGCAGTAGTATTTGATGTGGTTTTCTACTTCTACAAAATTCCGCTGTGCACGTAAATGTCAAATAGAAATTTTTTCTAGCTACATCAAAGTTTCACAATCTGCTCAAGATAGGGACGCTGGTTTGGGGGGAAGCTAATTCAGAAACTTAGCCAAAAAGGAGTCTATAAAGAAAAGCTTTTCAAGACATGATGCATGAATTGGGGGGAAGTTAATCCAACTTATGCATACTACAATAGTTCCTATATAAGTAAAGACACAGAAGATCTAAGCTGGAGTATAAGTATCAAGACATGAAGTCACAAATGTCTTCTTTAGCATTGGAAGCACTTTGGAAGTCCTTATTGTGTTGTAATTATACACGATAGGAACATTGTAAGTAATTCCGTATGTCCACATATTGGGGGAAGATTGTTAGCCTTAAAATATGTTGACTAATACAGAATTACACAAGTTATCAATAGGCAAGACATGCAGGGACTAAAATTGTTAAGTTAGGATAGTTTCCCTTGTCTTAACCTATATATACCCCCTCCATACTTCCATGGAGGGGTGATGATTCATATTGTATTTTCTCGTAAGGTGTGTGTGTGTTCTTTCTCTCTCTAAAACATATACACATCTTTTCCTTTCTCTCTCTAAATAATATGGCTAAGTTCTTGTCTAATCCTCCCCTACCTCCAAATCATCGTTTTTAGCTAGTGTTTTTTATTGTTAACATAAGCCCAATGTAATCCCGAGCCCGGCCCAAGTTATAAGTCCACACATCATAACTTAGTTGTGTGGGTATATAAACCCTTTTCCACCAAGGAGAAGGGTGTTGGTTCACTTTGTAATTTTCTCTTGCAAGTTTAATCAACCATTCCATTTTCTCTCTCTAGTTTCTCTCTCTCACTTCTCTTTAAACTTATTCCTTTGCTTCTTTTCTCTTTTCATGTTTAATTCGTGTTCCAAGTAATGAATTGAAGTGATTATGGGTTACAGATAGTTATTGTGTATACTAAACTTATATTTTTCTTATTGTGTGTACTGAACTTTTAAATTTTGACCTTTTGAGTGTATTTGTGACCATTTTACCCATACTTTTTTCTAAATTCGAAAGGTAAAATGGTCATTTTACATGGCAAAATAGTGACAAAATACACACAAAGGTCGAAATTTAAAAGTTCAGTACACATAATAAGAAAAAAAAAGTTGAATACACGCAATAACCAAAAGTGGCAAGTATGATACATTTTCAAGTAATCTACCCAAACATATGTCATATTCTGTAGGTTAGAAACTAGGGCAAATGGTCTAAAAATGCATCGAAGTTATCTCGTTTTCCTTTTGTAGGCATTCATCTTTTAATTTTTCTTTTGTGTGCCAAGAGATTGCTAATCTTCCTATTGTAGGCATGATTAGCAAAAATTATGACATGGCATATATTAATACCAAACCGACCGTTACCAATGTTACCCTTTAACCCTTACACTTTTTTTTACAAAACCAAACCCTTTACCCCTTTATTTAACTAACACTGATTCACAACACATTAAATGTTTTTCCCCCAAATTTTGTAATAACGTCCAAAAAACTCGATATGCACTAGCCAACCTCTGCTAACCCACGTACCGCTCACTATGTGCGAGAACCAATCCATTCACCAACACTAGCACATGCTCACTACGAGAGACTCTCTATGGACTTCTGCCCTCGACATCATTGTATCCATCCAGTCACAGTACGAGATCTCGAGACATATACTCTAAACACGTTCTGCCATGAACCACCGAGCGCGCCCACGCGACAACCCGACACAGCTACAAGTCCACAAAGACTCACGCGTGAAGCTCGACACAACCAACTCGCCGATAACTACACATCGCGAACACTATCACAAACCGAAGCACATCGCGACACGAAACCTGCAACTCGCCTGGACTGGATCACCACCCTACAGCCCTTGCTATCTTCAACGCTACACACACATGAACACGACCCTCATTCTAACAAGATAACAACCACTACACGAGCATCATAGAGTCCGTAGTAGAACCTAACCACAGTAGCAGCGCGCTGTAGCTACTAGCCACTTTAACACACTATAGCTCTACATATATACTCCTCAGATAAGATTCACAGAGTCAATACTATATGCAATACACTCGAACTACAATACTAATAATAATAACACTATCACACTTATAGCGATTTATCTATTCTGACAAATGAACACAACACACTAGATTCTAAATTCAGTTACGTGTTTTATACAGACAACACATATAATTTTTGTATCTATATATCTCAATTTACAGATTACTATTCACACTCAATAAGTATCAAACATGAGCGTAACTATACTTACTCTTCTATACGAACAATTCAGATTGATTATAGCTGAACTATATATGTATCAACACTACACAACAGTACAACTATGGAACAACTACAAGTCCGGAACATCATGTATAGAGCGCACAATTCTGAAGAATATTCGTATTAATGCGAATCTTCGGATACAAGAGTCACCTCAGACACGCGCGTCGATAAGACAGCGCCAGAAGGAGGATTGAAGTTATTATACTCCTTCTGGGCATAATATAAATATAAGCCTGTACACCGGCGCTAGCAGAGTTTATTATATGAATGCATACATAATTCCGTGAGCAGCACTCACTGGTTTTACAGTAATAGCTATAATAATCTCTGCGAGAGCCACACTCGTGACATGGATTCACGCCAGGACATTCTATTGACTCAATACATTCATATAACATAACTCCGTCTTTGGATTTTTTTGGGTGGGACGGGGAGTAAGTTATTTGTTTGAAAGCGAAAAAGTATTCTCTCAATACTACCCACCCCGTTTGGGGTTATAGTTTTTGTTTGGGGGTTGGTGGGTTGTGTTTTGTTTGTTTTGATTTTAGGGATGATTAGATATTATTATAATTAGGTGGTTGGTTGGATATAGTGTGTGTTGTGCTATAGGTTGATGGGGTTTTAAGGTTTTGGAATATAAGGTTAAATGTAATTGTTAAGTGTGAAGAAGTTTGGGTGTTGTATTAGTATAAGGTAGGGTTTTTTTGGAATTTATGTATGTATTTTGTTATTGGGTATATAAGTTATTTATTGGGAGTAGTAGTAAAAAGAAAACACAAACATGATTTAAACGAATAAAACAATATGTACAAAAAATTTCATACATTAAGCAAAGATCCTAACATTACACCTAAACCATTATATTATTTACATAAGACCTAAACCATTAAATTATTTACCTACTAGCATACCAAATCCAACACAAACCACTGAGAAAGTTCCTAACATGATGAAAAACAACCTATCATACAATTTAAGCTTTGACTTTGTAGCTCTCAACTCTTCTTCACACATTGACTTTTCCATAGCAAGAACATTAATAACTTGTTCATAATCCATATGCTTCTTCGATTGTTTTTGCTTTTGAAACATCCCATACAACAACTCTTTGTAGTATTCACTTGAAGATCAATCATCTCAAAAAATCAAAAACTTTGCATTTTGAGCATGTTATCAAATCGTTTACCCGATACTTCCTTGTTTTTGCCAGTTTTGCAACTGTTAACTGCTACTACATGTGCAAAAAGTAAGTCAAGCTCTACCACTGATTACAACTGATTCGATGAAGGTCCAAGATGACGTGATTAGTTTCTTTTGATTTTGGACCGTTATACAAGATTGGGGGAAAAGACATATAATAGGTTGTGAATCATGTTTTAAATAAGGGTGAAAGGGTTTGGTTTTTTTGTAAAAAAACAGTGTAAGGATTAAAGGGTATCATTGGTAACAAGTTCGTTTTGGTGATTAATATATGCCATGTCAAGATTTTTGCTAATCATGCCTACAATAGGAAGATTAGCAATCTCTTGGCACACAAAAGAAAAATTAAAAGACGAATGCCTACAAAAGGAAAACGAGATAACTTCGATGCATTTTTAGACCATTTGCCCTAGTTTCTAACCTACAGAATATGACATATATTTTAGGGATAATTACTTGAAAATGTATCATACTTGCCACTTTTGGTTATTGTGTGTATTTAACTTTTTTTTTTCTTATTATGTGTACTAAACTTTTAAATTTCGACCTTTGTGTGTATTTTGCCACTATTTTGCCATGTAAAATGACCATTTTACCCTTCGAATTTAGAAAAAAGTATGGGTAAAATGGTCACAAATACACTCAAAAGGTCGAAATAAGAAATTCAGTACACACAATAAGAAAAAATAATAAGTTTAGATATATACAATAACTTCGGTAACCCATAATCACTTCAATTCATTACTTGGAACACGAATTAAACATGAAAAGAGAAAAGAAGCAAATGAAGAAGTTTAGAGAGAAGTTAGAGAGAGAAACTAGAGAGAGAAAATAAAATGGTTGATTAAACTTGCAAGGGAAAATTACAAAGTGAACCAACACCCTTTCTCCTTGGTTGAAAAGGGGTTTATATACCCACACAAACTATTTAAGTTATGACGTGTGGACTTAATAACTTTGGTCGGGCTCGTAGATTACATGGAGCTTATGTTAACAAAAAGAAACACTACTAAACAAGATGATCCGAGGTCGGGGGATGATTAAATAAGAACATAATGCCATATATTTAGAAGGAAAGGAAAAGATTGTATAAGTTTTAGAAGAGACAGAAACACATACACACACCTTTACGAGAAAATACAATATGAATCAGCCACCCCTCCATGGAAGTTATGGAGGGGGATATATAGGTTAGACAATGGAAACTATCCTAACTTAACAATTTTTAGTCCCTGCAATGTCTTGCTCTATTGATAACTGTGTAATTTCGTATATAGTCAACAATATTTTTAAGGCTAACAATCTTCCCCCAAGATGTACATACGGAATTACGTTACAAAGTTTCCTAATTGGTTACAATTTACAACACAATAAGGACTTCCAAAGTGCTTCCAATGCTGAAGATGACATTTGTGACTTCATGTCTTGATACTTGTACTCCACCTTAGATCTTCTGTTGTCCTTTTCTTATATAGAACTATTGAAGTATGCATAAGTTGGAATTAAACTTCCCCCAATTCAATGCATCATGTTCATGAAAAGCTTTCTTATATAGACTCCTATGTGGCGAAGTTTTCTGAATTTATCTTCCCCCCAAACTCAGCGTTCCCTAATCTTGAGCAGATTGTGAAACTTAGATGTAGCTAAAAAAATTACTATTTGAACCCATTTACGTGCACACGGAATTTTTGTAGATGATAGAAAACCATCATCAAATACTCCTACTACTTTCATTATGCTTGGTGAATATATCGTGTTCGGGGTACATGCAAGGAATCAGCAACAATTCCCTTCTCACGTATCAAATTACTTCATAAATCATACTAAGTAAGTCTAACACTACATCCCCTTAGGAAGTTACATTGAGTAACATCAAGTCAACTAAGTCCCGGATGTACACATTTTCCCCCATGATGGTTGCGAACTCTCGGAAGCATCATTGACGTGTACGCACATATACTCGAGAAGTTCTTGTCATAAGCAACAATCTTGAAAAGTTATGAAAGACATTGAAGAACTTTGAAGGATTTTGCTTAGACTGTGAAGTACCATTGACGTTCTGTAGCTTCAATTATCCCGTGAGAATTGCTGATTACATCTCAACCTTTAAACTCTCTGGCTAACTTACCAACCTCTTATTATTCGGGCTATTACTGGTACCCACCTGGGTGAAGTAAATTCGATATACCAAACTTGAAAATGAAGTAGAATCCCCTAAATTGGTTACATATAATCCTTGTACTGTTGTCCCGTATTTGAAGAACGGTGCAAGATTAAATCTATAAGTACTCTATACTCAACCAGAAAAGTATAAGAAGTACATCACCTCTTGAAATTATCCACATCGACATCTGCGTGTGACACTGAGTACTACAAGGTAACTCCTTAAAGTGATAGTTATCCAGGTCTTCAACCAACCACCCCGACTGCTGGAAACTAGATAATTCAAGTCTCAATCATAAGCTGTATACGTTCAAGCAAGTCATCAAACGATAGATTGGGTTTGAAGAAAAGGGGTAGAAAATAGAAGGACAGTCTGATGTGAAAATAATTAGACCGCCTTCGTGAAACCCACTTCAATCTCCAATAAAGGATACCAAATCAACTTCGTGATCATTTTGTCATCGAAATCCGAATCTTTAAGCCGTCTTGATGCTTTAGTTGAACTTATTCGGATCATTTTTAGTTCATGATCATGTTTGGTTGTGTTGCTATTATCAATTAACCCGTTCACTATAAGGATTTGTACAATTCTATGACCTTAAACCGTAAAAAGAAACAATTTATATAGATTTACTAAATCAAGAAAAATCCGGTGAAAAAAACATTGTTGTTGGTTGAAATTGATTGTTTGAACATGAAGTACGTGAGCTTTTTTTGACAATTGTTGAGCTTAAAACGATGAACGGTGTACAAATTTTGAGCTTGAAATGATTAACGGGCTGAATTATAACTTGTGAGGACTAACGGTGTAAAACTGTTTCAACAATGAGGGTTAACCATCAAACAAAGACTAATGATGAAAAAGGACTAATCTTGCAGGGGTTGCATGTGCCATATTTAAAAAACTTTGATGAATTAAATGAGAAATTTTTCCCACCAAAATTTTATCACTTTCGTTTGACAAATTGAAACTAGGGCAACGATTGTAATATTTCCTTTTTGAACTCGATCGGTTATCGTCGGTAGCAAGTAAATATACCACGTTGATCGAAACGATGTCACGATCACGTTGGTATAGATTAAACGTCCCGTAGAGCACCGCACGAGAGACTCTAAAATGCAAAAATGATTTAAAACGTGTAAGGAAATGACTAGTTCGGTTCCTTCTATCTTTGCTAGTTCGGGTCCTTTAGGTGTTTTCACTAGATCAATTCTTAAGGAAATACAGAGTTCGGTCCGACACAAAACCAACATTCTGTTGTTGAACAATTTTCTGGAATTGATTAGTTTCGGTTCTTTCTATAATGACTAGTTCGGAGTAGTAAGGAATCAACTAGTTCGGGTGTCAAGGGGGAACTAGATCTTGAACTCGTTTAGTTACTTCAAGATCGGTTGTTTTGTTGTCCAACCTTTAGAGTCTTCCTTCTATTTTCTCACCTGTACCCGACAGACCGTTAAGAAAACCAACATCCACATAAGCCACTAGAAAGACAACCACAATAAGCTCGAAATACGTCTTTAAAGAAAAACCAAATAAGCTACTTAAAGAAGAAGCTTGTAAAAAGCTTAAATAAGTTGGTTTCCAAGAAAGAAATAAAACAAAATGTTACAAAAAGTTTCCACGTGAAAAACACAAATACTAACATAAACACTATTTATCATAAGTCACGTTCATAAGAGCCCTACTACACAAAAAATGTTTGAAAACAAAACAAAAACAACGCACCCATTGACTGTTTTGGTTATTAACACACGAAGGAAAGAACCCGGATACACTTTTCTTAACAAACCAATAAGACCAAATGGATTTTTTTTTAAATGAACATTAAAAAAATAAGCCGAATGTTAATAAGCTCAATAAGCTCACAACAAAACCACAATGAAAACACTAAAGCAACCACAAATACAACACACACGAATACAATACACCCCCGGTAGTCAGTTTGGTCTACGAGTTTTCCACTCAAGTCTGCATCTAATTTAGGTTTGGTAGCCATTGGTGTACCAATGCAATCACATTTTTCCATACCATGTTTTTTAAGAATTTCTAAAGCGTACTTGGCCTGATTGATAAAGATACCTCTTGGGGATTGGTGGATCTGAAGTCCTAAAAAGAATTTCATTTCCCCCATTAAGGACATCTCAAATCTACTGTGCATTAATTTTTCAAATCATTTACAAAATTTAGGGTTTATAGACCCAAAAATAATGTCATGGACGTAAATTTGCATAAGTAGAATGTCCTCCCCATATCTTATCATGAATATAGTAGGGTCAATAGTACCTTTAGTAAAACCTTTGGACATTAGAAAATTTGAGAGTTCATCATACCAGGCTCTTGGAGCTTGCTTCAATCCATATAGAGCTTTCCTTAGTCGGTAAACTTTGTCTGGATGATCAGGATCAACGAAATCATCTGGTTGTGCAATATAAACCTCCTCCTTTAGTGGACCATTAAGAAATGCCGTTTTCACGTCCATCTGATAAATTGGAAAAGACTTGTGTGCAGTGTATGCGACGAAAATCTAAACAGCTTCCAAGCGAGCAACTGGAGCAAATGATTCCTCGAAATCAATACCCTCTTCCTGAGCATAACCCTTAGCTACAAGTCATGCCTTATTGCGAATTACAGTTTGATCTTCATCCTTTTTGTTCTTCCATAACCACTTTAGCTTGATTACGTTCTTGCCAAAGGGTTTGTCAATGAATTCCCAGACTTGGAGTCTGTCAAACTGATGAAGCTCTTTCTGCATTGCCTCTATCCATGCAGAATCAGCCATTACTTCCTTAATGGTTTTCGGTTCAGCAGTACTCGCGGTGAGCGCGAACATACACATTTCAGGATCTGTTACAAGTTGTCGTCTTGTTTGCACTGGCTTGGATGGATTTCCACAAACTTGTTCTAGCAGGTGATCTTTTGTCCATTGGTATTCAGAATCGTGTGGTTGATAGAAGGTATGCATATTTGAATTATCAATATTGCGTGAGGAAGACTCAGCAATTTCTCGTACCGATGTACAGAAAGGATTGATAAATTCATCTTGTTGGAACTGTGTATCTTCTGCTTGATTATCGTTGTTTTCCTCAGTATTAACATTTGTTAGAGTTGTTGGTTCTGTTGTAAGGTGAGTATTCGTTGAAGGTTGTGTGTCTTGTTGAGTAGAATTGTCGGTGGAAGAAGAAGACTTGTTGACACTTGAAGTACCTGCATTGAAAGATTCATCGTACAAAGGACCGAAAAGAAGATCCAACTCTTGTTGTGACGGGACTGTTGTATCATCTGTAGGAGAAACATTTTGTAGTTGGGGGACGGGGCCAGAGTTGTCATAATCTGACGCCTTTTGTCATTGGGGAACGAGGCCTGAAGTATCATTAGCAACAGACGTCTCAGTCATCTCTTTAATCTCATCAAATTTAAGATGTATGGATTCAACTATCAATCGAGTTCTCTTGTTGTAAACTCTATATCCCTTTGACTATGTGGAGTATCCCACCAGAATGCACATATCCCTTTTTTCTTTCAACTTATCCAGAGGTTCACCATCTCTGGTTAGGTAACAAGTGCAACCAAAAATGTAAAGGTGTTTAATTGAAGGTTTCCTATCATTGATGATGTGATATGCCATTTTCTCATGTGTCGGGATAATGATAGATTTGTTTTGAGTATAGCAGCGGTTGCAATTGCTTCAGCCCAAAAGAACAAAGGAAGTTTAGAAGCTGAAAGCATCGTTCGAGCAGCCTCAACCAGAGTACGATTTCATATTTCGACAACGCCGTTCTGTTCAGCTGTTCGAGGAGTGGAAATTTGAATCTCAATTCCTTCTTCTTTAAAAAATGCATGGAGTGTCTTGTTTAAGAACTATGTACCTTTGTCAGTTCGAACAGAAATTACTAGGGCTTGAAGATCTCGTTGAATCATTGTGAGAAACTCTTTTAAAACTTCTAGTGTTTCATGCTTGGATCTTAGAAATAGAGTCCAGGTATATCTGGAGTGGTCGTCTACAATTACCAGAATATATTTTTTCCCATTTATGCTAGCAACCTGCATTGGACCACATAAGTCTATATGAAGCAAATTTAGCCGTCCTTTCGAACTTGGAACAACCTTTGTCTTGAATGAACTTCTTTTTCCTTTACTCACTTCACAAGAAGAACATAGTTGATCCTTGACATATTTCAGTTTTGGTAAACCAATCATGACATCCTTATTTGAAAGCAGGTTGATAGAGTAGAAATTAAGATGAGAAATTCTTAGATGCCATAACCATGCTTGAGTTGGTGAGTCTTTATCCATGAGAAAGATTGGAGTTGTTGAAGTTGTTTCTTGAAGGGAACTTGTATAGAGATCAGATCCACGGTTACTGGTTAGTAAATCGTTTCCCTGAAGATCTCAAACGAAACACGTAGATTTTTGAAAAGCAACATCCAAATCTGCATCACAAAATTGCCAACCGAGAAGAGATTGTGATTGAGGCCTTCGACGTAATAAACCCTGTTGATCGTGATATTTCCTTGAACCAAATCTC
>BQNB010124745.1:0-15983 GCA_026074375.1 Tanacetum coccineum
ATCTATACCATGCTCTTATGGAAGTGTTAATAGCAGATGAAGATGCCATGGATAAGGAGGTTAAAGACAGGGTTAAAGACCACAAAAGTAAGCATGATAGTGATGATGATGAAGACGATGATGATGATGAAGGCCCTTCAGCTGGATCAAATTAGGGTAAGTCAACAAAAAGGAGAAGACACTATTCAGGTGCTTCTGGGTCAGCTCAACCTCCTCCTAAAGATTCTGATGCATCTGCGTCCAAACAACATCCAACTCTTACCTCAACGGGCTGGCAAATCACTGACACAAGAGAACAACTGGGCAAATGCATACGCCACAACGTATCAAGTTCCCGCGGAGAACAAGCTTTAAAAGAAGAAGCTCTGCAAAGCTGATTTGGAAGGTTCAGCTTTCAACCTTGTTAAAGCCTTTCACAAGAACATCGTCTTTCTTCAATTTCAGATGGATGAATGCCATAAGCTGCTGACGAATAAGGTTGATTTGGTTAATCCTGAGGGTCATCAAATTCTGCATAATATATATGAACCGTTGCCCTTAGGAGGACCACCAGGTCAGGTAACTATTCAACCACAATTCTTCTTCAATAAGGATCTGGAATACCTTCTGACAGGTGACAAAGAACGAAAAACTGCCTTATCCATATCCAAGCTTAAAGCCGCTCGTTACCTAGACTTTGGACTAGAAGAATTAGTTCCGTCGTGATTATGACATCAGTGCAGCTTATGGTATCACATACTCGTGGTTTAGAAGAAAACAATTTTACATCAACAAACACAGTAAGCCCTCAGATTGTGAAGCAGTCAGATCCCAGATGCGAATTCTCAGTGTGATCCGTGTCAAGACTTTCAAAAAATACGGATACAACTACTTGAGAGAGATAATTCTTCGCCGAGCTGACTACAAAGAGTACAAGATCTCGGAAAAGGATTTTAAAAACCTTCATCCAAATGATTTTGAAGATCTGTATCTACTCAATATTCAAGACAAACTCAACCATCTGTCTAAATCGGACAAGATCCATCTACACACAGCAGTCAACATGTGGATCAGAAACCTGGTCATCAGGAATCGTGTGGGAGACTTGCAGCTCGGAATTGAGAGCTATCAAACAAAGCTCAACCTCGAACGTCCTAATTGGGATGCAGCTGACTATTCCTTCAAAGAAGATTATACGATTGTCCCTAAGCCAAGAGCCGTTATCTACAGAGACAGAAATGATCAGAGAAAGTTGATGAGGCTGAATGAGATACACAAGTTTAGTGATGGGACGTTGACAAGAGTCATGGAAAAGCTGGATCACATGGTTAAAGACTTTCGTCTGTTCGAGTACAATAAGGGCATGGAGACTAGGAAATGGTCAGAGGATGACAAGAGGAGGAGCAAAGACTTCATCACAGCAATCGAGAAAAGACTACAGATCAGGAGGATCTTTCGAAGTCTGGAAAGCTTTGTTGGAGGAAGAATAAGAGATATTGACTACAGGCTGATCAACAGAACAACGTGACGACATCGTCGTTACAATAAAAAGGTCAATATTTTCTTATTGTGAATAATATATCTTGTACATTAGTAAGTAGTTAATCTTTTGATGATTAAGTGTAGGAATAATTTATATCCCTCAACGATTGAGGGGGAGCAGTTATATGTTTCTTACATGACTTGGGAATTATGGCCACACTTTTCTCCCAAATTTTATAACATATTTAAATCAATTGATATCCAAAATGTCAAAGGGTTTAAAATTTTTGATAAGGGGAGAAAATGTGATTAAAATATGTGTATAATAATAATCGTGATTATTAGGACTCATGTATATACTCTGCCCAAACGTGCTAAACAATTTTGAATACCGAAGCACATTTTGAGGGGGAGCGTTTCTAAAAAAATCAAAAAATGATCGAGGTACTAAACGCTTTGATATTTATATCATAAGTACCTTAATTGAATTTTCAATTGGTTTTATGGAAAGGAGAACTGTACCAAAAGACCGACCATGCATTTTACTTTATTGGAGTTATAAGGTTGGTAAGGTTAGGTACTATTCCCAATGATCCAGCCATAACCGGAGGGATCTACCCAGGGATAATCCACTAGTTAGTGTAGAAGTCCTTAGGTGTGACATATAAAAGGAGTAAAAGTGAGATTAAGGGAAAAGTGCCGACTGAGATAGAGCTAGTACTGGAATAAACACAACAAGGTTCTAGACATAAAGTCTCGGTAAGCACTGAAGGGGTTGAAGAATTAAAAAGAATTGTAAGGATAAGAGGTGTAAAGAAAAAAGCCCTCCATACACTTAGGCAGAAACCAAGTCAATACATATGCTGCCAGAATCACTAAGATGATTGCTGACATTGAAGATCGACATCATGGACCCAGTGATGTAATGCACAACCCTCCCTAGCCACTCAGAATCTCTCAAAAGATTTTTGTTTCATTTCTCACGGAGACTAAACACGTTATCTATTAACTTTCTTACTATGAGTTAGTTGATATTGAACAGGTGACAGTCGGCTCCAGCCTTCGATTACTAGAACCAAAACGCACTATTGAGTCTAGAGCCAAGAGATCGTCAATTAATCTCGTTAGGACACATATCTAATTCTCTTATCTTTCACACACTGTGGAAACAAGTCTATCCTAAGAGTCCTACGCATTATCCTTGTGATATTGCCAGAACATCCGAGTGAAATGAAGGTTTTTCACAATGAAGATGGAAATCCTGCTAGAGCCAACATCAAACAAGCTCTTGGTAGGTGACTTGTGCGATTCTACAAGAATCAAACTTGTGTCAACTGGAAAGAAATGATGGTGCGATTATGAGTGAATCAAACTTGTTTTAGTATAAGAATTGACGGTTATTGATCATTTGACAAACAATCAAAACTCTCGAAGTGTGACACCTCAGAAAAATGTAGAACTTTTATCCCATTATGCAAAGTATGTATCGCAAGCATTTGCTAAGTATCGTTATTTTTCCAATAAAAGTTGTCCTTCAAGTGGCATACAATATTTTGTGCTAGTCGAAAGTCAAATAACGCGCATAAATCGTCATTTTAATTACGGATCAAAAAGGGGTACTTTAGAGATCGCGTAACAATAAAAATCATATGTTATTTTACGCCGCGCGAAACAAAGTCGCACGACTATATTATTTTGTGAACCCATTCATACTACAACAAATAAAATGTAAATGGACCAATGTATACACCTCACTAAATAGATGATACGACTTAACATTCTAGTTATAAAAATATATATTCAAAGGCTATCTAAAAGTCAGTGATATTCAAAATGGATGAGCTATCCTCATCATTTCACTTTGCATGAAATGCCCTACAACCTTTTGACAATACTCAACTGCTACGCCTGGCTCCAATTGCATTCTCAACTCAAATCAACCAATAGTAGTCATCCTCCCACAGTATTATAAAAGAATGATGATTACGAATAGTATCATAAATGAATAGTGTATGTAAATTATACATTTCACATGCATGGTTTCAATGAGTCAGTAAGCAACATGTAGTATAAATAAGCACCATGCACGAACCATTCTCATCACAACTAAAACCTGAAAAACAATAAGTAAATTATTCGGTTCGAGTCCAAATTACGTTGAGGGCAAGAGCTAGGTGAACGACGGGTTATAAAAGAGTGAAGCAAGAGAGGTTCGAGTTCTTTCATCACCACCATCTTCCTCGCTTGGACCTTCGTAAGCTCTTTCTATTCCTTGCTTAACGATTTTCATGCTAGGTCGCATACCCGTATAGCCTCATTCGCATAAACCTCGACCACACATGATATTCACACGACTTATAACAAAACGTGCCTGATAAATACACATGCGAACACTTTAAATTATGACATGCGTGGAATGCTAACATGTAATAAAATTGTAAACAAACTATTAAGCATGAAATAGGAATCTATAACAAAACATGTAACTAACATCCTGTAATGTACTAGCAATAAAGAGACCAAATGCACATGAAACTTACTATTTTAACTCGTTAAGGGTTAGCGAACCATTAGGGTTTCACATGAAATAGTGGGGAAAACCCTCATATGGTAGCTACGATGTGCAGCGGGGCGTAACCATGAGACCTAAGGCATACCATAACCAAGTTTTACTCACGGTGGGTGCTTCATTGGCGCTGTAACAATGTGCATGCGGTGCGTGTCATTTCGAACCCAAAACCCTTTTACCTGTGTCACATGTTAGCAAGTATAAGACGAGTTAAAAATCTACCGTTGTGACTGTGTTTCTGCTTGAGATGGGAGACAGCTAGCACCTTGAAATATAGTCCACAAAGTGTTAACCACCTAAGACACACGCACGCTTAAATCCATACAAAGAAAACCAAATACCTCCATGTGGTTGCGTCTGTTTGCTTAACCAGGGAAGGCAAAACAGTGAGTATAAACTCACTGTTGTGCGTGTGATGAGTAAGTAAAGGGAAACAAGAAAAGGGTGTAACCTGTATACTCCATGTACCCATATACACATGTGATAATCTATATGTGATGCGTGAGTAGAAGCAAATGACACCACGAAAATGGTTGTCAGACCACCTGTTGTGTGCGACAGAAAGCAAAGAAAAAGAAAAGAAACCGCAACAGCAGCTGCTGTTGAACTTGCTCCACACCGAACCTCCTAGTATCATTAAATGGGTTTTCTCATGCTAGCTATATAAGATGGAAACCTGCAAAATAAATAGAAAAACTAACATATATATACATGTGGGTTTGCTGCGGGTGTAATGAAAACGAAAACAGTGAGTTTACCAACTCACTGTTGTTGCGCAGAAACAGGAAAGAAATTGGGCAAGTCATGTATTGATTTATATGCACACGTGATGGATTCTTGAATATACATGAAAGCATGTTTTATTAGATATATATATTTACGCTAGGAGTATTGTTGTAAAAGAAAAGAGGCCAAAACAGTGAGCATAATACTCACTGTTGTCATGAGCAGGAAAGACAGAAAAACCTGAAAAGGATAGGCCATGTGGTGTCTAGTACGATATTATAATAATACATATGATATTTTCTAAATTATACATGTAAATTACTTTGTTAAAATTAGACGTAAAAGAGTATAGACATTTGAATGAGTTCGAGTTTTGAGTCTTCACAGCCGAGCTCCCAAATGTTCGGTAAACTTATTTAACGAGCCAATGTTTGCTTCGATAAGTAGAAAGTTTAAATAACATTTTATTACGACATAAATGGCGTGCCCGCGAAACCAAGCCTTAAAGTAGTAGTACTATTTATAAAAATATGGTTAACGATAAAAATATTTTTAAAAGTCTATTCGGGTTTAAATATGGAAAAATTATGAGAACGAAAGAATATAAAATATATATTATATATATATTATTAATTTAAACAAGTTAAGCGATTCGAAATGTATAAACCTGATAATTACCCAGACAAATTAACGACTTCGATGTAGAATAAAGAAACGCGATAAATATAATAACTTACGCATAATGTTCATTTTTTTTTAAATATAAAAACACACGAACTTGTAAATGTAAACGTGACGCGTAATTATATTAACAGATTCTGTAAAAATATTTATAATTGTAAGGTCTCCACTAAAGCCACGATTTAATTAACACCTTCAAAACATAAACGTTACCACATAACGACCATGCCTTTTTAACCATTTGCATAATTCATTGCATGCATTAAATTTTAGAATGTAAACTCAGTAACTGTTATAATCACTTAGGTGTTTGACTGGGTCATTATTTGACGTGCCTTGATCCATTACCCATCTCAGACGACTATCCGACAAGGTGAGTTCCATAGCCCCTACTATATTGTTTTATATCATCTTTTGGGGTGAGAACATTGCTTATTTTAAACGTGTGAATACAAGTACAAATACTCATTACTGATTGGTCTAAGTCCCGATTTAACCCAAGTTGCTATTTGCCCGAATTATCATGAACCGTCAATCTTTGTGAGCGCGAATGTTATGGATAGATCTATCGGGATTGACAATCCCTGTTTGTCTTGGACTGACATTAGTCAAGCAAACACAGTTTCATTTGAGTCAGATTACGGGTGTCCCGGGTTAGACACCTGCAAGGGCATTCATTTATTGTTGGTATATGTTAACGCTTTGGTGTCATGAGCTTAGACAATAGTAATGCAATTTATATGACTTTGTATCTGTTATATTGTCATATGTGGATGAAATCTTGTGATTCACAAACACTACATTTTCTGCTTGAACAAACCTATGAACTCACCAACTTTATGTTGACACTTTAGCAATGTTTTCTCAGGTATTAAGAATGAAGATGCTATATGAAGTCTCATGCATTGCAGTTATTTTCCGTCATCTGAAGATCACTTGTATCATTTAAAAACAATGTTGTATTGTCTATTTTTATGCAGCAAGGGAATAATAGGCAAGCCAAACACCCTAGGAAAAAAGTCAAAGTCCTAGAGGTAACCAAAGAAATTGGAATAATTTGATGACTTAGAAATTAGGAAGTAATTTTGAGTTTAGAAATAAAGCTTGTTATGATTGTGTCAGTTTTAACCATTTGATCAAAGATTTTGATTTCTATGAAAAGAAAATGGTGGAAAAACCTATATGGAACAATGCTAGAAGGGTGAATCAACAAAATTCTCAAAGATTGTCTCACCCTCATTCTAAAAGGAATTTTGTTCCAAGTGTAGTTTTAATCAAATATGGCCTTAAAACACTTAATACTGTTAGGCAACACTCTTCAAGAGCAGCAATATCAGTTAATACTGCCAGACCAATTAATACTGCTTCCACAAAAGCAACTATGAACTGTGCAAAACCAGCATCAAATGTTTTTACTAAAGCACATTTACAAGTTGGAAGGCCCTTTAATAAGTTTACAACTAGTAAAAACAGTAATTTCACTCAAAAAGTTAATAGTGTTAGAGGGAATGTTACTATTGTTAGGCGAAAGGCAGTAGTAAGTGATTCTAAGGGCAATGAGGCTAATGCTGTTAAGGCCTCAGCATGTTGGGTTTGGAGACCAAAGCAAAAAGTTTTAGACCATATCTCTAGAAACAATGGTGCATCAATGAACTTTAAAAGATTTGATTATATTGATGCACAAGGTAGATCCAAGTCAGTGATGGCTTGGGTCCCCAAGAGAAACTAATTTTTCCTATCCTTATGTGCAAGGCAATCCATAGCAAGAGTTGCAAGAGAAAGGAGTTATTGATAGTGGATGCTCTATGCACATGACTAGAAACATGTCTTATCTTTCTGAGTATGAAGAGTTTGATGGTGGATATGTTGCCTTTAGAGGAGACCCCAAAGGAGGTAAAATCACTAGTAAAGGTAAAATTAGTACATGTAAATTAGATTTTGAAGATGTGTACTTTTTTAAATAGCTCAAGTTTAACCTTTTTAGTGTCTTACAAATGTGTGACAAGAAGAACAATGTTCTTTTTACAAACACTGAATGTGTTGTTTTATCTTCTAACTTTAAGCTACTTGATGAAAGCCAAGTCTTGCTTAGAGTTCCAAGAAAGAACAACACGTATAGTGTTAACCTAAAGAATATTGCTTCTTTAGGAGGTCTAACTTATCTCTTTGCAAAGGCCACATTAGATGAGTCTACTCTTTGTCATAGGAGGCTTGGGCATATAAATTTTAAAACAATGAACAAACTTATGAGGGGCAATCTAGTAAGAGGATTACCTTCAAAGATTTTTGAAAATAATCATACATGTGTTACTTGTCAGAAAGGAAAGCAACATAAAGCCTCTTCTACGACCAAAACTATGAGCTCAATCAGCCAACCTTTACAAATGTTGCACATGGATTTGTTTGGTCTAACTTTTGTAAAGAGTATAATGAAAAAGATGTACTGCCTAGTTGTTACAAATGAATTTAGTAGATTTAGTTAGGTTTTCTTTATAGCAACTAAGGATGAGACGAGTAGAATCTTTAAGGATTTTATAACATGAATAAAAAATCAAATAAATCATAGAGTCAAAATAATCAGATGTGATAATGGAACTGAATTTAAGAATAAGGTAATGAATTAGTTCTGTGAGATGAAAGGGATTAAGAGAGAATTTAGTGTTGCTAGGACTCCACAACAAAATGGAGTAGCTAAAAGGAAAAACATAACACTAATAGAGGCTGCTAGGACTATGCTAGCTGATTCAAAGTTACCTACTACCTTTTGGGCTGAAGCACTTAATACTGCTTGTTATGTACAAAATAGGGTATTAGTAATTAAGCCTCATAACAAGACCCCTTATGAACCTTTTCTAGGTAGAAAACATGCCTTAAGCTTCATGAAACCATTTGGGTGTCCTGTTACTATTCTTAACACCTTAGATCACCTAGGTAAGTTTGATGGAAAGGCTGATGAAGGGTTCTTTGTAAGATACTCTACCAATAGCAAAGCATTTAGAGTATTTAACAGTAGAACCAAGATAGTAGAAGAGACAATGCACATTATTTTTCTTGAAAATAAACCTAATGTTGCAGGAAGTGTACCAACTTGGCTTTTTGATATTGATACACTAGTAAAATCTATGAAGTACAAGCCAGTTGTTGCAGGGAATCAAACTAATGGTAATGCAGGTACCAAAGAAAATATTGATGCAGGTCAAGCTGGGAAAAAGACAATACCTGATCAAAAGTATATATTGTTGCCATTATGGACTAAAGATCCATTATTCTCTTTTATTTCAAACGAATCTCCTGATGTTGGATTCAAACCATCAGGGGGGGAGGATAAGACAGATGCTGAATGTTCAAGGAATGAAGTTAATAAAGTTTTAAGACAAGATGATCAAGAGAAGGTAGACATCAATAACACTGTTAGTGCTGCCAGTACAAATGAAGTTAATGTTGTTGGTGCAAAAACAAGCATGGAACTTCCCGTTAATCCAAATATGTTTGGAAAAAATTAACTATTCAGATGATGAATATGTTGGTACAGAGGCTGACATGATGAATTTGGATTCAAATATCATTGTCAGTCTTATTCCAACTACCAAAATTCATAAGGATCATCCTGTTGAACAAATCATTAGAGACTTGCATTCAATACCTCAAACTAGAAGGATGACAAAGTGTGTGACTAAACATGGTATGTTTAGTTCAGTACAACAGAGGATCCAGCATAAAGACTTTTAGAATTGTCTGTTTGCATGTTTATTATCATAAGTAGAGCCCAAGAAATTAATCCAAGCACTAAAAGATCCAAGCTGGATAGAAGCTATGCAAGAAGAGCTTCTGCAATTTAAATTACAACAGGTTTGGACATTGGTAGATTTACCACAAGGAAAAAGTGTAACATTTTGCATTTTCAGGTCATTTTACGACTCTTACTATTTTTTACTATTTATTTTAGTTGGTCGCGTAAGGGGCTTACGTTCGCAATAAAATACATTTAGACATACCCAAAAATATCTAGACTTGTCTATACTCAAACCAATACCCACTTTTATACCGTAAACACAAAAATATTATAAGTTTTTGTGTCTTAACTAGCCATAGGGCCGGTTATGCTTAATCACAACACAAACATGAGACCAAGTTGATATTCTTTTAGTTATTAACTAACTTAAGTACATAGAAGCTCATGTATCTAAACATTGTCTAATCATGTGTACCTTAGAAGTAATCCTAGGCGTCTAAGGACTTAAGAATGAAGATGATCACTTGTAAATACCTTACAAGATCTTACATACCCTTACAACATGTACCCTTAACCCATAGCTTACCATAGTTAGTTTAAGGATGAATGTTTAGTTAGTTTAAGGTTAAGGAAACCTTAAACTCTAACACACTTTGCCTTGTTGTTCCTTCATTTCACACGGCACAAGGACCATTAGGTAATACACACAAATCTTGGCTAAATCTTGTACAACATAGGATTAATTACGGCAATGCACTTAACAAATCTTATACAAGATTTGTATCTTGTGTTTCCCTCTCTTTAGCCAACTCGTCACTCACACATACAACCTAACAAATCTTGCATAATCTTGTACATCACCTAATTCATCAATACTTGTACTTAAACAAGTTTAAACTTCCCTAAAAACCACCTGAGCATGTACTTAAACTACTACTCCTCTCTAGCAACTGAAGACATGGTTTTAGGAAGTGGTATAGAGATTTTTTTCTCTATAAATAGGAAGACTCACAACTAAGAGTGTTTACATACTCACACACTTAACAACACTCTAAAAAATCATCTTTGTTCTTGTTTTTGGGTCATACCATAGCTGAGACATAACTTCCACAAACACGACACCACAACTCATAAACAAAGGGTCTAAGGTATAATCTAGTGATCTATAAGCTAGGGTTATACGTTTAAGGGTTTGAAAGCAAGAAGGATTCGGGTTAAAGCTAGGACTTGGGTTATACCATTTGGGTTTACTACACACCACATGACACTACTCTTCAAGAAGCTAGGACCTTTGTAAGTGTCTTAGCTTATGTTTATGTTTAAGTTTTATGTTTTCTTCATGTGTCATAGGGCACGGTCATCATGTGTTAACAAGCTAAACATGGGTCATGCCTAGCATAGCACAACCCATGTTCACGTCTTGTAATTTACAACACGTATGACTGGTGTGGTGGACTAGAAGCCATAAGGCATGTAACAAGAAGCTTATGTATAAGCTTGGACGTTTGAACTTAACATGCGTATGTAAAATATTTAGTCGAGAGGCTTAATAACTCGTTTGGAAACGAAAACACTTTCATGTCACGTATCATAATACTTAACAACTCATTTTGATCAATAAAGAATGTATACACTATAGTATATACGAACTAGGGTTGCTTAGGATGTGTTGAGATGGGTTAACAAAACCATAGCCACGTCTTATGTCCGAACCGAGCTTAAACAAACTCTAATGAGCTTGTTAACCCACTAATGGGTTGTAAGACTTATATGGGACGAGTGTAGCTCTATTGAGTTACTTAAATTTAGACCAAGAGTGCTTAACATGCTAAACAAGATACAAAAACCCTAACATGACGCTAATGGGCCTAACGAGCCACTAACGTGCCCAGCAGCCTAATAGCGAGCGCTTATGCGGGCCAACAACTTATTTATAAGCTGTTGACAGATCTTATGGGCTTATTGAAGACCCTAAATACTTATGGGAATATATGGATAAGCCTACACTCTCGAAACCCCTATCGGGTTCTGAATAGGCCTAAAAGCCCATTACCGTAGCTTATCGGCTTATGGGATAAGCCAATATTGTGAAACAGCTTATCTAAGTCTGCAACACTTATTTGAAGCTAAAAACATAAACTATACTAGTTGGAAATGCTTAATAGGCCTTATCGGGCCCAAAAAGCCCAATAAGCTCAAAATAAGCTCATCCGAGCTTATTTATAAGTTTAGACAGCTTAAAACAACTTATTGGAACTAAATGAAACCTTTTGCCACTTTTAAATCTTAATTAGACTTAAAATGCAACTTTTGCAAGTTAGGGGACTAAAAGTGTAAAAGTAGAAACTTGAGGGTATAAAACTGTCAAATATGTTTTTACAAAGTGTAGGGACTGTTTTTGCCAATAATGAAAACCTAAGGGTATTATATTTACTTAAGTGATTTAAATAAACACTTATGGTATCAGACTAGTCGTGGTATAATACGGATACTATTACAACTAAAGACAAACCAATAATAAATATGTATATTTATTATTAATACTTAAACACCGTGTATACTTAAAGGTATATAGTCGTACATCTTCCCAAGAGCAAACAAGGAAAACTAATACAATAAACGTGTGCACCACCACACAAGTGATAACAGTATATAGTTATATAAACTAGCAATTTAATGTAGGTTATACATGAAGTCTGGGTTAGCCTAATCTAGTAGACTAAGACTTACAACATTTACTTAGGTATTGGACGGTGACGCGTATTTACCATCTTTGGTATATTTGCTATTCACGGAGGACTACCTACTGAGGTGAGTTCATAGCCCCATGTTTTACTATATCAATGATTTACAACTTTTGGGGTGAGAAACATGCATTATTTTACAAATTAGACTCAAGTGTACATTTATCATGATTACGTGTTTGCCTAAGTAGTGATAACCCACTGTGCCTATTATCATGAACTGTCAATTACTTTGTGTGAGCGTGAATGTTATAAATAGATCTATTTAGGATTGACATCTCCCTTCGGGTGAGTAGCACTCACTGTGCTGGTTTGCCGGACAACGGACGTATACTATGTTGGATTTAGGATGTTGCAGGTTAGGACATCATCACGGGCAATGTAGGAAAGTTATATTGCAATTCATACATGTCGAGCTTTGGTGTCATGAGCTTAAGGAAATATAATTACACTTGTTTGCATTTGTTGCATTATCATACACTTGGAAATCTTGTGGTCCTACATTATATTTACATAAACCTATGAATTCACCAACTTTATGTTGACATTTTAAAGCATGTTTTCTCAGGTCAATGAGGCACGAGGTGCTAAGGATACATTGGGGTCACTCTTTTGGGGAGTCATGCATAAAAGATTTGGAGTCATTACACTTTGGGATATTTGTTATGATTTAAAATCTTTGTTCTTTAAATGTTGAACAATTTAAACCGTTGTGCTTTATATTAAACAATTACAATAAATCTAATGTATTGTATTTCAAATGACTCTTTTAGAGGTCGTTCTCATATCTTGTGCTATTGATCTATGATGTAACGCTCCCGGACTCATTATTCCGCTATGACCCTATTTGGGGGTGTTACAGATTGGTATCTAGCGCCAAGGTTATAGATAACCAGGTCAATTATTTTACTTGGACTATAACCATTTTCAAACATTGCATCATACAAAGGGATTTTCTTGGGACATTCATTCGTACATTACTTGTTGCATTAGTTGAGTATACTAGATGCTGCATGGTTCACATATCTCTTGAATAGTGCAAAAAAAAGAGAACCGTGTTGGGATTAAATAAAATATGATTTTTATTGTTACGCAATCTCTAAAGTACCCCTTTTTGATCCGTAAACAAAATGACGGTTTACACGCGTTATTATATCTCTTGAATAGTGCAAAAAAAAAATGTTGTACGTCGATCGAAGAATAACTTTTATTGGAAAAATAACGGTACACTTGAAATGACTTACGATACATACTTTGCATAAAGGAACAAAAAGTTCTTTATCTATTTATTTATTTATTTATTTTTAAGGTGCTACAGTTAATCTCTTATCAATTCATAAACTGGCAAGAGATAACAAGCTCTTCATTGGTTTTGATGAACATAAATCTTACATTCACGACTTGCAGATTTAGAAAACTCTAAGGACTGGTAGTCAAAGAGAAAGCAACTTTATTAAAATCAATAACATCATAAGTTGTCACTCAACTTCTTTATGGCATTATAGACTTAGTCACCCATCAGACCAAGTCTTAAAAGCTTTAAAACCCAAAATTGAAAAAAAGGAAACTGCAACTCTTCACCCTGTGACATTTGTCACTACTCTAAACAAACAAGAGAACCATGTTGGGATTAAAAGTCTTCATGAAGTTTTTGCTGCTGAGGTATATATTAGTGTTGTCAAGCTAAACTTAATGTTGTTTAGTAGTTTTAATGAAAATTATGCTAAGTAGTTAGTACTGGTATTATAATGTTACTACTGCTAGTTACTATTGTTAGTATAAAGTTACTGCTGTCAGTAGAAGTTAAGACTGCTCAGAGGTGAAGACTAAGTAGTTACTACTGCTAGTACAAAAGTTAGTACTGCTAGTATAAAAGTTACTACTGTTATTTTAACTTAGTACTGCTAGAGTAAACTTAGTAATGCTAATGGAGAATGAAGAAATATTCTAAGTAGTTAATGCTGCTTGTGCTCAGTTAGTGTTGCTGATGTACAAAGTTACAACTGTCTTAAACAAAGTTAATGCTGCTAGTTCAAGAGTTACAACTGTTGATAGAGTTACAACTGCTGGATAGATAAAGACAAAGATTGCTTGAAGATCAAGATTGCTTACAGGATAAGGATTAATATTTATAGAAAAGATATTTAAGGATAATCTAAGTTTATAGAATATATTTTAAATCATCTAGGACTCCTTGGTGTATAAAAAGAGGTCCTAGGGTATAGAATTTATTGTATCATTCGATTGTAAGTATCAAGTGTAATTGTATTCGTATAGCTTCAAGGTTTTATAACCCTAACACTATTAAGAGTGTTCATTTTATATTGAGGCTGAAAGTTTGGTTTGATCTTGTTTGTTATTGTTTCATTACATATTCTTCTTAGTATCATAGACTAGATTCTGCATAGTCTTTGATAATTCAAAGTTTCAATTATAGTTATCTTGGATTTATTCAATATTACTAAGTCTTTTACAAAGATAAGTAAAGTGGTATCAAAGCCAAAGAAGCTTTGATTAAGAAGAAACAATCTACACTTACAAGATCTATTTGTTTGTGAAGACATGGAGTCAGAATCTACACCTATAGTTGCTGCTGCAAAACTTCCAGTGCTCAATCCTAATGAATTTAAGCTATGGAAGATGAGGATAGAACAATACTTCTTAATGACTGATTATGCTCTTTAGGAAGTGATATTGAATGGTGACTCACCTCCACCAACAAGAACTATTGATGGTGTTGAGAAAGTATATCCTCCTACAACTACTAAAGAGAACTTAGCTAGGAAGAATGAGTTTAAGGCTAGAGGTTGTTAGGATTCTTGATTTGATGAGACAAAATGAATAAAAGAATGAAACAAAAGGACTTAAATGCAAAGATGGAATTCTTCAAAAGATGGAAGATTTTGAAGATTCTAGGAGATCTTCTTATTCAGATAAAGATAACAAAAGATATTCTCTAAATGTTTAAAAGATTCACTTGTCTAATGTTTATCTTTCTTTGTAAGTCGTGGACTTCGAGGTCTGAGGCATGTAGTTTTATGTGCACAAAAAATGTAGTCGACTAAAGGTGTGTGTGTTATAAGCGTGTGGTTCATTGTAAACGTCTTGAATGAGTGTTGTAGCCACAAGATCAATGTTTCATTGATCCTGTTACTAGTTAGAGTAACCGTTTTAGAATTGATCATCTAGAATTGAGGCGAATAGTGAATAATATGAATAAAAAACCTTGTTGAAATAACTTTGTTCATTATGCTATTTCTGCTATGAATTCCTTCATGTTCATTGTTATATTCCTAGATATAGATCTAAACAATCTGAGCTTGCAATGATTCTTTAGACTCCACAATTGGTATCAAGGCTTGGTGGCTCTCGATCTAGGATTACAAGGTGTTGTTGGTGTCGAATTCATGAAGAAAAGAAGGTACAAATTTCTGCTTTTGGTATTCAGGTTATATTCGATAGTGTTAGGGTTTCTCCCAAACCCTAATCATTAAGCAGAAAAGGATTTGAGCTCATATGTGACGTGTGATCTAAAGGGTGTAACTAGGGTTTTACACGAACCCTTATTTGAAGTTCATATGCAGATTTGCGATAGATTAGTGACAACTTTATGACACTTAAAAAGTGTCATAAATATTGGTATCCTTAACAGTGGTAATTGGTTAATATTATTGCCACGAGATACAGTACTGCTGGTGATCATAAATATTGGTGCTTTACTGATGCTAAAAAGTGTCACTAAAAGGTATGGGAGGAAGGAGCACTTTATACTGCCAATACAAGTTAGTACTGCTCACGTTGATGTTTCTACTGCCAAGGTAAAACATTACTACTGCTAGCATTATAGTTAACAGGTTTATACTGCCAGTATCGTCCAATATTGAACAATGAAATGTTTTTGGTTCTCGGATGATAGATGATTACGGACAGAAAACTAAACACACACAGAAGAGTCTTTGTGTTTTGGTTCTTAACTGATTTTAAAGGCTTGTACTTATTAAACAATTGATTACGAAGAGGATTATTTATTGCTTATTTAAAGATGAAGTGGGATTCTTAGATGAGTGTT
>BQNB010124746.1:0-19886 GCA_026074375.1 Tanacetum coccineum
CCCCCGAATCGAATAACAACGAAGGATAACATTTATTGAGAAAGAACGTACCCGTGATAATGTTAGAATCAGGGTTTGCTCCTCCTCCTACAATAGCATAAGCCTTTGCCGTAGCTTCATTACCTCCCGTCTTGTTTCCATGGTTCTGATTTCTCAACTTAGGACAATCTTTCCTAAAATGTCCTGGCCTTCCACACTCATAACAAACAATACATGGCTAATTCCCAACTGGGGCTCTCTAAGTGTTTAGAGTAACTGTAGTCGTACAATCCCTAGTTATATGACCGACTCTCTTACAGTTTCCACATCTCACAGTACACGGCCCTGCATGGTGCAACTTGCACTTGTTCTAGTAGGGAAGAGATCCAACATACCCCTTTTTCTCATTGTTCCTAGCCGTGTAAGCTCTTGCCACATTCTGGCCTCCAACATTTTATCGCTTGAAAACTGGTTGTTGCCCCCGGTTGTGTCTCGGGTTGTTCTCCAACCTTCTCTTATTTTCAGCACTTCTAGCATATCCCTTCAGCTTTTGATCCATTAAGTTGTTGGTAATACGAATTTCATCTTGAAGTTTAGTGGGTTCAGCGGTGATTACATTCCCCTGAATATTATCAGGCAAACCTCCAATGAATCTCTCAACTTTTTCCTCCTCATTTGGGACCATTCTAGTACACAACAACACCAATTCCTGAAATCTTCTGGTGTAAGCAGTCAAGTCATTCCCTTTCACAACCAAGTTCCACAACTCGATCTCCATCTTTTGAACCTCATTTCTTGGACAATACACTTCTATCATCAACTTCATAAGTTCTGCCCAACTCATGGCATTGGCGGCCTCAATCCTAATTGTTCTCTTATGGGAGTTCCACTATGTCAATGCACTATTCAGAAGCGTGCACGAAGCATACTTCACTTGGTACTTCTCTGGAGAGTTGCTAATGTGGAACACCGTTTCCATCTTCTCGAACCAACGAGTCAACCCAACAACTCCTTCTGTCCCACTAAAGCTAAGTGGCTGACACTTCAGGAAGTCTTGATATGCGCATTCTCGAGTAGGCACAAATCCTTCGAAGTTATAGCCATTTCCTCATCCGTTCCCATTACCATTTCCATTCTCTTCATTTCCATTTCCTTTATTTCTATTTCCTCCATTTCCATTTCCTTCATCTTGACCACCCTTGTCTCTCATAAGGGGTTCAAGGATCCTGGTAGTGGTACGAGCTCCCAACGCTCCTGCCATTTGGCGATCAATTTGCTCATTAATTTCTTCACGTGTCCTTGATGCTCCAGATCGAGTGTTAGGCATTGTCTTATAACATAACAATACACAACACAATGAAATTCCGTGGTGATGCGATAAAATAACAAATATTATTACACGGAAATACAAAATCATAATAATTTCATGATAATGCCACGATTAGTAATAATGCAATATGCAATAATTAATAGAAAATATATTTAAGTTAAGAATATCGAACATAGAATGGTAACATTATATTTCATATTATCAATACTAATGGTTACAACACGGTTCCAAAATATAAGATTTACAAATCCCTAATATCTAGCTACTACTAGGTGCTATAGGTCAACACTAAGATACTCAAGGAATAATCTAAGAACGGTAGCCCAAATGCCTCCTGGCACAAGCCTCAAGCCTAGCAATCCTTATGCGATCATAAAATCTAAAACGCTGAATCTGTCTCATCTCCCTCTGAACACGCAACTCCCTACGCTGAGATCGGGTAACTCTCTGACTCACAACATCCATCATGTCTCTAAGTCTCATATTATCCCGCTCCATCTCTCGGATCCTCTCCAACATATTAGCACTCTGCTGTCCTGTCGCTACGATCCTGTGTCCGTGATCCCTCTGGACACTCTCAATAACCTAAACACGATGAACCGGAATCTCCTCAGTATGATCATGAAACCTCTAAATCAAATCTCCCAATGTCTCATACGTGACCTCTACAGCTCCCTCCTGAGCAGGCTCATGGATATCATCAGCTACCACTGGGTGAGTAACTCTATCAACTCTAACCTCAATTGGGCCTCTCATACTCGTCTCAATCTCCTCTTGATCAATAGCCTCAAATACAACTCTAGCATCAATCCCTTTATCTCTAAGGGCATCCGCATAAGCGATACACTCATCAATCTCTGCCTGAATCTCGAGGTCAATATCAATCCCATCACTCCTCACAACATCAACATCCATCTCTAAATCAGTCCCTCTATGCCTAGATAACTCAGAACTCTCATCCTCAAAGTCAACTCCCAATCCAGCCTCTCTAGGTACATATGGCTTAAAACTATCCTCCGAACAACCCTCTAAATCCGTAGCTGTCTTAGGGCTCCTAATCCTCTTAGGTGATGGTAAAAGGTCAGCACATGCATAAGACAATGCTTCAAGGGTAGGTAAAGATAACGGTATAGATGCAGCAGGGGATCTACTCCTCTTGTGAGAAGGGCTCGCAGAAGAAGAATCATGAGATGGTCTCTCAGAAATAGCGGCAGATGAACGATGAATACTTGGTACCAATGAACATAAATGATGACTAGGTCTCATAACCGATGATGGTGTGGGTAATGAATGATCAGAAGATGAACGACTAGATGCAAAATCAGATAAAGCATCCACAGAAGAATCCGATGAAGTCTCTGATGATGAACTCGATGATGAATCATCCGAAGAAAAATGATCTGAAGAAGAGTAATCAACTGAATGTCTCACAGCAAGACGATGAGTAGGTAACGGTCCAACCCTCTTCCTCGCAGTCATCATGTGTACCGGCCCATTAAGATGGTAGCGGTATGGTCGACCATGAGGGATAGGCTGTCTCGATCCAAGAATCCTAACTTGACGTCGAAGTGCACCAGATACTGCAGGTGATCTCTGAGTAGAAAGGGCAGTCTCAGTGAATGGTGTACCATGGGTAGGTGATGGTGGTGTATTAGGTATTATATCACTGTCTGAAGAATCATCGGTCGATGAAAGAAATGGTGAAGTAGCTAGTAGTGGCGGTATATGATCTGATGACGGGTCCTCGGATGGATCAAACTTCGTATCAGATGCGGGTGAATAATCAGGTGATGCGGGTGTATAATCAGGTGATGGTGGTATAGTGGGTGAAACAGTAGGTATCGGTGTGGTATCAATATGGGTAGTGGGTGGAATCACAGAAGGTGTAGTGTCAGGGATAGTGGTAGGGATAGTACCAAACAAGATAACTCGTCCAGTAGATGTCCCCACACTCTCCTCAGACGAATCTGATGAAACTGAGATAACAGAGATAGCCATGACCTGCACAAGCAAAAGTTTATATAAATATCCTTTATACCAACCATGCATGATGCGGAAAAGAATGATCAAATGGGTAAATGAACGAATGAATGAATGGGTAAATGAATGCATAGATGAATGAGTGAATGAATAAACCATCGGATGAAGTACCGCGAAAAGAATGCAATATAATTATAGTAATATTAGTTATACTTAGTATTTAATTACATAGTACATATATGTAAAATCACGTAAGGCACGTATAATCACATAGAATCACATACTGGTTATAGACCAGACCTAGTTTATACTACATGGTTCTCTATAACCTTGGATCTTGATACCAATCTGTCACACCCCCAAATAGGGTCCCGTCCAATTTAGTGTCCGGAGGCGTGACGTCACTGAATATCTCAAGTACAAAGCATAAAAAACGACCTCTAAGGGTACGTTTTAAAATAAATTCAAAGTAATAATAAGTTTACATCGATCAAATTTAAAATTTTCAAAAGTTAAAATGCGGAAGCTTGAATAAGTTCAACAATGGTATTAAAGATAACATAGATAAAATCTGGAAAACTGGTTCGGGCAATTAGACTTCATATAGATCAAGCAACGACATCCATGCTAAGCACCTGAGAAAAACATGCTTAAAACGTCAACATAAAGTTGGTGAATTCATAGGTTTTGTTCAAACGTAATTAATGTGGACACAAGATTATCAAAACGTATGCGACAGTTATAGGAGATACAACTTCACATAAAGAGGCATTTACGTTGCACTAAGCTCAAGACACTGAAGCTAATACAGAAAGATAGCATGTACATTGCTATAAAGGCTTGCCCTTCAGGTATCCGACCAAAGACCACCTAACTAGTTTCGACATGACATATATCCGTTAGTTCTTGGCTTGGCAAACTCGAAGTAGTAAGTGCTTCTTACCCGGATACGGATAATTAATCCCAATACATCTATTTATTCACTCGCGCTCACTTAACCATCACCTACCAATGGTACACCATTTACTGAGACTACCTTTTTTACCCAGAGATCACCTGTAGCATCTGGTGCACTTCAACGTCGAGTCATGGTTCTTGCACCTGGACAGCCTATTCCTCATGGTCGACTGTACCGCTACCATCTTAATGGGCCGGTACACATGATGACTGCGAGGAAGAGGGTTAGACCGTTACCCACTCATCGTCTTTGCTGTGAGACATTCAGTTGATTACACTTCTTCAGATCATTTTTCTTCGGATGATTCTTTGCACAGAGAACATCAACACATCGGAGTTCTCATCAGAGACATCTTCGAATCTTCTCATATGCCTTTATTTGATTCTGCGCATATAGTCTTCACATTCGATCAATTCAAATACCCACACCGTTATTGATATAGACCTAGTCATCATTTATGTTCATTGGTACCGAGTATTCATCGTTCATCTGCTGCTATTTCTGATAGACCATCTTAAATTCATCTCGTGCAGTCCTTTCTCCGAAGAGAGTAGAATCCCCTACTGCATCAGATGTACCATTATTCTTCACCTCCCCTTAGAGCATTTTCTTATGCACTGTGCTGATCTTTTTACATCACCAAAGGTTTAAGAGTCCTGAGACAGCTACGGACATTTTAAGATTGTTTGGAGGAGAAGTTTTTGAGCCAGATGTACCTTAGAGCGCCTGTATTATGAGTTACTTTGATATGAGAGTTTTGTAGCCGTCTAGGTCTAGAAGGCTTATTAGATATGGATGTTGAGTTTTGAAGTAAGTGATGAATCACGACTAATTCGACCTTGATGATTTAGGCAAGATTAACGAGTGTTTCCCGCTTATGCGGATGCCTCTTAGAGTAGAGGGAATTTAGTGCTAGAGTTGTAGTTGAGGCTATTGATCGAGAGGAGATCGAGATGGGTATGAGAGGCCCAGTTGAGGTTAGAGTTGATAGAGTTACTCACCTAGTGGTAGCTGATGATATCCCTGAGCCTACTCAGGAGGGAGCTGTAAAGGTCACGTATGAGACATTGGGAGATTTGGTTCAGAGGTTTTATGATCATACTGAGGAGATTCCGGTTCATCATGTTTAGGCTATTGAGAGTGTCCAGAGGGATCAGGGATACAGGATCGTAGTGACAGGACATCAGAGTGCTGATATGTTGGGAGGAGGATCCGAGCGAGCTGGAGCGGGAGTAAAATGTAACCTTAAGAGACACACAATGAGTTCACATCTGCGAACGAGTCAGAAGAGTTTCATTGCCCGAACACTACTAGTGTAGGAGTTGCATATACAGAGGGAGCATAAGACAGGTTTGGCATTTAGATTTTACGATCGCATAAGAATTGCTAGGCTTTAGGCTTGTTGCCGATAGGCATTTGGTTACCGATCTTAGATTATTTCATGATATCCTAGTGTTGACCTATAGCAACCTAGTAGTAGCTAGTTATTAGGGATATGTAAATCTTATATTTTGGAACCGTATTGTAACCATTAGTATTGATGAAATGAAATCTAATGTTACCGTTCTATGTTCGATATCGTTTTTTTTGGGGGGGGGGGGGGGGGGGGGGGGGGGGGGTTTTTTTGTTTTTTTTTAACTTAATGATATATCAAGTTGCTTATTGCATATTGCATTATTACTAAATCGTGACATTATCATGAAGTTATTATGATTTTGTATTTCTGTATAATAATACTTGTTATTTTATTCGAACCTTGTTAACAATCTCGTATCGCCGTGGAATTTCATCGCGTTGTGCATTGTTATGTTGTAGGACAATGCCTATCACCCAATCCAGAGCATCAAGGACACGTGAAGGAGTTAACGAGCAAATCAATCACCAGTGGTAGGAGCATTGTGGGCTCAGACCACACACACAATAAGATACCTTGAACCCCTCTAAAACAAACACGACGGCAGGTGAGGTCAAGTAGGAAGTAAATGGAAATGGAAGAAATGGAAATTGAGGAAATGGAAATAGAGAAAATGGAAATGGATGAAATGGAAATTGAGGGAATGGAAATGGAGGGAATGGAAACGAAGGAGGAAATGGCTATAACTTTGGAAGATTTGTGCCTGCTTGAGAGTGCACATACACTGACTTACCTAAGTGCCAGCTACTTAATTTTATGACGAATGGAAGTTGTTGGGTTAACTTGTTGGTTTCGAGAAATGAGAAATGGTTTTCAACAATAGCAACTGTCTAGAAATAGGTACAAGTCTGAAAGTATTGGAGTATGTGCTTAAATACACATACCTTTTTCTCAATAAAACGAGCTTAAATGACCAAAAACGGACTTAAAATGCAAATATATGCATGGTTTTATTTTTATTTACTATCATGAAACAGATATTCAAAAAGACAAAAAATTAGGCAAAACCGGACAAAACCGAGCAAGAATTAACAACAGAGCGTGAAAACCACAGACACGAAGGCAACACCAATCTATTCAACATGCGTCCAAGTCAACCAGTAAGCCATATAAAACAAAGCTTATAAACTTACAAAAACCCAAAACCAATTCCTTACCCAAACCGGCCCAAAACAATCCCAAGTCCAAAGACTTAACAACTCGTTTCCTTTAAACCATACACCTTTTTACACCGTTAGTCCTCAGGGACTAACACCGCCAGTCCCTGCACCCTTACACCGTTAGTCCCTAACCCAAACACCCGTTATCTTTAAAACCCAATTTTGAAATATTATTAAATAAGCCCAAAAAAGGTGCCAACCTCCAAAACAGGGCAAAACCCTCCCCTTCCATGGTGCGAACGCTTCCAACGCATTCCCTCACCATCTCTAACACATGCCAGTGCTACGTGGGCACATTTACGCCTTCCTATTGGACAATTAAGACGTGTAAACAGATAAGGACATTCAAGGAGAGGTTTTAATGGTGATTGGTCAAAGATTTGAGCTTTCCATATGCAAATATGGAATGATTGGGAAGAATTAAAGGCATTAGTTGGCTGTTTTGACCTTACAAGGATAAGCATCACGTCCTCTATAAATAGGGGACGAAATCACACATTGGGAAAAATAGAGTTTGAGGAGTAGTGTAGTCTTGTTTTTAAATTATTTTCAGCTTATTTGTCTTTACTTATAGTATTTACATTTTAAGCATTGTAATCTTTTAAGGTTTAATGAAATTTCAGTTTTTAATGTTTTATGCAAACCTGTTTATTAACTCTATGCCTTCTTAATCAAAATCTAATTTCCAATCACTTTTACAGCTCCTTATAAGTCACTGATACTCCGTTAAGCATCTCATTACATAACTGAGTTTTCTTTTTCATATACCATAAATCTGTTTTAAGCTTTTGATGATAAGCCTAACATGGAAGGGCTTATGGTTTGTACTAGCTTCTGCTAGAGCTTGATGATAAGCTCTTATGAGCATGTTGAGTCCCTATTTTGAGGAAGGGACCAAGTAAGTTCTTAATTTTACTTTTTAGCTTATATTTCATGTTCTGCTTATTTACTGCTTATTTCTTGTGTTCGTTTCTGTTGAATGTTCATAGTTTAACCTTTATAAATGCGTTTTTTATTGTTTATGTTATCTTATGATAGTCATTGAGTTTGCTTCTTAATATAAATCTCCTTTTATAATGCTATCAAACTGCTATTAGAATTTGCTTATTCTAGCTTATTTTGAATGTTAATAGTCTATATGTCATTCAAAAGCTTAGTTTATCAACTACTTTCATAACTCTTTGCTTGAAATACAGATTGTTATAAGCTTAAAATGCAATTTAGTTTTCTAAGTGGGTGTTTAGGTTAAAACCAAAAATGGGTCAAAAGAAGTGAATTCTGTCTTTGTGTCCCTCAACTAATTTTCATAAACTCAACATTAATATTAGTGTTAGTAATTAATCACTTGGAGTTAGGAACTTCGCACACAATCATACTTCACAGTTCACTTTTACAAATACAAAGTCATCACACATCTGTATAAGTCTAAAATGAGTTTCAACAATGATAGCGTCTTATAAGCTTTGGAGATAGGATTATAGTTAGTATTCATTTTATTATATCAAGGGTTATTCAAGTCTGGTAAGTCTAAATGAGTTTCATAATGATAAAGCTTCTTTGGAATCCACTTAAGATATGTTATACTTGTTCAAACTTTGTGTCATTTGCATCAAGTTAAACCTGTTTTAAGTTTGTAGTATCTGAAATAGGATTTTAATCCTTTTAGCTCAAAGACAGTTAAGTAAGTTTTTTTAAAATAGGTCAAAAGTCGCATAGCAGATCAAGTGGTGGTTCTAAAATCTAGCTATCTTTGATAAAATTTAATTAATTTCAGAGCTTATAATAATAAGATCTTAATAGAATCTATATGAATGCGCAGTCAAAACTATCACACTTCTCTTGAGTCCTTAGTCTATTTTGCGCAAGTATCGACTTTTTGATATCAAAAAGGCCAAAATCATAAGTAGTTGTGTCTGTCATTTTCATTTCATTTTTTCCTAGCTTGTCTTCTAAACCTCTTAGCTTAATCCTAGCTTATTTGAGTTAAGTAAGTCAAGTTCTAAATCTTTTTTAGGAATTAGCTTAACAGTAGTGCTTATTAATTCATTTTCTTTGTCTTAAAGTATTAGTTATTATCCATCTAAAATTCCTGTCAAAGACCATTAGTCTGTTTTAAATAATGGTTTTTGTTGTATTATTTCCTTTTCTTAATGCTTTTAGTCTTATATGATTTTGAGCTTATTTCTTTCTCCAAAGTGCCTATAGGGTCCTGTTAGTTTATCTAGTATTCATCTTATTGTCTACTTATTGCTTTATTTAGTCTTAAAAAAGCCACCAATTGAGCTAAATAGGTCATTTTAGCTTAAAAAACCAAACTTGTCATTTACATTCAGCTTATTTCTAGCTTATTACTATCTTTATAAAAAGTTTGTTTTGTGTTAAAAAGTGCTTATTCTTATATTAAAGCTTACTTCAATAAAGACAAAAAGTAAAATAAAAAAGTGGTAAGTGTAGGTCGTATAGGTGAGACTCGCACTCGAGACCTCACCATAACAACCTGAACACCTCAACCATCTGCGCCCTAGGTCATTTCTGTTAGACTTGGGCGCCATTTGTTTAAAGGTGTATTAGCCAATAAGTCTTAATAAGTTGTTTGGCTTATTAACTGCTTATTTATAAGCAGTTTTTTAAAAGTTTTATTTTTCTCGCATTCTTCATAGCTTAAAGTATTTTCCCTCCTAGAATTTTAATAATTAGTTTACTATTATTTTTATATTTCATTTAGATTAAATCTGTTTTTAATTCATAATAAATAAAATAAAAGTCAAAAAAATATAATTCTTTTTTTTTAACTTTTTTATTAATCATTAGGTCTTACTTACAAACACACATAAAATTTTGCATTTCTAAGGTTAAAATTTGAAGTTTTAGGTTTTTAGGTTGCTTTTTAAAATCCCGTTAACATTTTTCGTGCTTAATTCGTGTTTGCTTTCATTGTTTACTTGTCTTTATAAGTTTTTGCATTTTCATTAGTAGAAATAGAATCCCAAATCAAAAATCTTGAACCATTCAAAATCCCGATCACAAACTTCAACTCGAAGTTCAATTTCAACACTCCGGCGAAACAGAAAACGACCCGGGACAAACACTAAAGGGTTACTTTCGAAGGTCGATACTTCCGAAATTATATTTTATTGTAGTGGTTTAACGCTTGTTAAAAAGCGATTGCCGATTCGCCTATATTATTTATAAATATATATAAATATAATATATTAAATTAAATATATCTATATATATATATATACTATTGACAACGATCAATTTTTGGAGCCGTTGCCGGTATGCTAGTGTTACTAATTTTCAAGTTCTCGTTTGATAGATTGTTTTTTGAAGATCCTTTCTCGGAAGTTTTTCTTGTTTTTTGAATAATTTTCGAATAAAAAAATAAAAAAATATATAAAGTAACTCTAAAATCCAAAAAAATTAAAAAACAACAAAAGAAATCGAGTTGTCATTTTATAAACGGCTCACCTTTAGATTACAAACTATAAGAGAGGTATAAGGAGGGTCGATCCGACGAACTTCGACCCGAAAGGAGAAGGTTTTTAAAATGCTTCGCGCTTACCCGCTCCTCCGCTTCTTTGTGCGTTTTTCTAGAGAGCTACCGTGTGAAATTTGACTTTCGGTTACCAAAAATATTGTGTTTGTTTTTAATAATAAAAAATCTCAGGCTTCAAAATATCTGTTCTTTATCTCCCAATGGTTTAATTCTCATGGAATCATCCGACCAATTCATCTGTTTCTTCTGTGGAAGTCTGAGTGATGAATATGGATGTCCATGTTCTACTTGTGAGTTATGTGGGAACGACGCTCATTATGGTTACGATTGTCCATCACAAGTTCCGTTTGTTTACAATCAGGACCCGTGTTTCAATCAAAACCTTGATAATTTTCCACAAACTTCACCAAGTTTTCCACAGCAATATCTTTGTTGTGAAGACTGCGGGGGTCCTCATGCGACTTTTGAGTGTCAACCGATGAATCAAAATTTCTATGAGCCCAATTTTTGCTATAATTCTAATTCTTTCAGTTTTGACCAATTCCAACCCCCGCAGTATCCCGTCATTCATCAACCTCATCAGGAAATAAGTACGGAAATGTTGCTTGCTAAAGAGAAACTAATAAAATCTATACGAACCTGTTTGAAAATAATTATCTAGACCACCTAACAGAAAAGAGTATTGAGCAGTATTGCTACTAAGGAAGTATTCTTACTAGTATGCAAACTTTGGAAGAAAGCAGATTGATACAAAAAGTAAGCAAGAATGCTGCTTCAATTCTCTAAAGATGTTACAACTCTGTACTACTTCGAATCAACTAAAGTAAGGGAGAGCAGGAATAGTTTTCTCAATTTAGAAGCCCTCCCGTTATACTATTCTATACGATGAACATGACGATTTCCTACAGAGAGATTATTCGATGAAAGCTTCTCCATCAGATGCAATCACACCAGACTTACCAATTACGGACTCTCGCGTAATGGAGGATGGGCATCTTGACACTATTCCGGAAATGGACTCGCGCAACAGATAGCAAATACAGATTCCAGTGCGTTAAGAACCTTAACCTAACCCCAAGAGAATCCGAGGATTTATCCGATTACGTAAGCGAGTGTGATTTGCCTTTTTGTGATAATTCTCCCGATTTTAACAATGATTTTGAGATTTTCTCTAATCCTCTATTCGATTCTAATGATGATTATACCTCTAGTGATGACGAGTCATCTTCTAAGGAAGATGTTCCGGTAGAAAATTTTAAAATTTACTCGAACCCTTTTCTCGAATTGATGAAGAAAATCATTTGCATTGAGATTAATCCGCTTTATAATGCGAGGTGTTAGAAGATCTTGATTCAATTCCACCGGGAAATGAAAATGATATAGAAACATATATTATGGTTAATTTTAAATATTAAATAGTTTTTTTTTTTTAATGCTTAATCTGATTTAATAGAATCATTGCTTAATAAAGATACCATGATAACTTTCCCTAAGATTGATTTCCTTATCGAGGAGTTCGCCGGTGAGCTCGCTTTTATCAATCCAATTCCACCAGGAATTACTAAAACCAACTTTGATCCGAAGGAAGATATTCGTCTTATTAAGAAGTTATTATATGATAATTCATCTCCTCGACCTCCGGAAGAACTTAATTCTGAAATTTCTGATGCCATGATCGAATCTTTCTCCTCATCTCCTATCCCCGTGAAGGATAGTGACTCTCTATGAGAGATCGATATATATGCTTGCAGTGGATGAATAGATACCACCGAGGGTTATATGAATATGACGGCTATGACTCTGAAGAGGATAATCGTTTTCTTGAGTATGAGCCCGATTCCGGGCGAGTTGACTAGAGCTGTTGTGGAAGATAATTTTGGGAGCACATAGAGTTCATATGCCTACATGTATTTAAATAAATTTTTCTTTTATTGATTTTATTTTTTTTTATTATATTTCATTTTTTAGATTTTATATTTTATGATTACTTTTGTGTTGTTTTTTTATTATAACAAAATCTTAATTTAATTTTTTTTTTTTTATTTATATTTTTTTTAATTTTTTTGTCTTTTCTTTTTTTTTGTCTTTTTATTATTAAATGTATTTTTGGATATTGTTAATTGTTGTATTTTTAAAAAAAACTCAATCAAAATGTACCCACCTCATCCCACCCTTTGTCAGTATCTGACTCCACTTTTCTATTAATTTCCAAGGTGATTCGATCTTGTAGTTTCTTTTCCTTCCAGAAATAATAAACAAACTTAACGATCCGAGAATATCTAATAAAGCCAATCCAAGAATATCTATCACTTACATAAAATATTCTATCGTCATTCATTAGTGATCGGAAAAAAAAAAAAACCAACCACAAACAAAAAACATTCCCCCCAATACTCTCATCCAGTGCTAGAAAACTATGCTTCCATTTTCATCCGAAAATAGAACGCCACAACCCCTAGACAAAGTTTTCAATCCCTGTAATTCTTGATTTCCAAAAGAGGAGACACACTCATCCTCATCTCATTATCTCATCGAGGCTTTAAAGCTTTCAAATAGATCATTCATAATTTCATTAAGAAAGCCCGATGATATCCTATAGAGGGGACATTGCCAATACTTTGATGTTCCTTATCTACATTTTTAATCCTCCTTTCCCAAATCAAGTATGGAGGGAGTAGAGCAGGCTTCAATACTCAGTTAACAAAAATAAGTCGCTTCTTGGTAGAGTAACCCGTGTTTCTGTCCTTCTTTTATATTTTCTAATAAGTGTGACGTTGAGGGGCTCGCCTTTTCCAATACTTGTGTTTTTGTTGTCTGTGATAATTGTGGATCCCGCATATTATGAATGACTTCTGCGTGCCGTGGTTTTGTCCAATGCTCACTCCCGATCTTCCGCCTTTGCATGCTTATTTTGGGAATCCTATATCCTTGATCTTATTGACTAACGTTTAATCTTTGGCATAATTAATAAACGGCTTTACATCTCTTGAGATCCCTTTAAATTAGGAAATATACTTGGAATTAGTATAAGGTGTTGGCGCAACCCCCACTAACATTGAGGACAATGATATCGTTCTAGTATTGAGGGGTGGAATCTATCGCTTTGATCCCACTTGGCATTTGTCCTATGTCTTTCCGTAACCTCAGTTTTCGAAGAAAATACAAAAAAATGTGATTTTAAAGTCAAAAATATAAATTTGTTTGTCAAAAAAAAGTGTTTATCAAAAGGATTTGACTTTCCGCTGGTGAGAATAAGAATAATTTTTGACTTGACCGAGCATGTTGAGCTCTAGCTTACTCCCTTAACCTTTATAAATGTATAAGCTTTTGCTAGTCTTTTATACAAGAAGCTTTAAAATGCGACTTCTAGCTCAAAGGCTCAAATTTTGCAAGTTTTCATAAATGAACGTTAAATAAGCAAAGCGTAATTTATTTGGCGCTAAGAGCATTCGCGGATCTTTTTATTAAAGATTTTAATTTGCGAAGAACGAGAATATAGGAGTTAATAATAAGTTGGAATGCTAAGCAAGATTAGTTGAAACATCTTAAAAAGCTCATAAGTTGTGAATTTTGTGGCAATTTTTCTTCCAATAGCTTCAACACTGACTAATCACAATACCATCTCTTTTTGAGAAAGACAAGTTTAGAGATTTATCACTCATAAACGTCTGTTAAAGATCAACATTTTTAAGAGTAAAAAACTATATCGATAGAATTATAAATAAGAGTTTTTGATCAAAATAAGTTTTAATTTTCTAAAAAGAAATTTTCCCGATATACTGTGTAAATATGAAATGTTGCAAAAAAAAAGAAAAAAATGAAAATGATGTGAAAAATATAATAATGTTGCTAGTATAGTTACTTAATAAATAAAGGGAAAATGTCTTTTTCTAAAATTTAAACATTCCTTTGAACTTAAACTTGTTAATCCCTACAAAATTTTGAAACCGGACGTTTGTTAATTCTGATCAGTATTCTCTGTGGGGTGTCAAAAGCCTGGGCACTTGACCGATGAGGCCGGGAGGTTCCGAGAAGAAAGTCACTCTAAAGGAATTAACTTACCTACAATGTCTTGATTTTGGAGAGGAATTAGCTTGCTTTGAGTTATAAACTTACTAAGTTTTACGGAAAATTTTTAGTAAAGGTTTTCAAAAGCTGAGAGTCTCGACCAATTATGCTTGTGGGTGTGAAAAGTCCCGGTCACTTAGCCGAAAGAGGTTGGATGAGCCGAGAAGAAAATGTTTGCACATGGGAACAATCTCACTTTTGAATCATATAACTAAAAGTAGAAACGTTGAGACTTAGAAAAGGTATATAGCTATCTAAAAACAATGTGGGTGTCAAAAATCAAACGAGAGCACACACACTATAATATATAATATATGTCGGGAGGCAGAAGGAATTACACATTGCAATATGATGTAGCAGTTAGCATCCAATTGTAATTACAATGATTTCGTTTTTAAGCATAGTTTGGGAATAAGTGGAAAAATTAAGGATGATGAATTTATCTTTCTAAGGCACCTTAGATTAGAGTGTTTTTCTTATTCAGTAATCCCTCAAAGAATATCACGCGACATCAAACACTGACAAAGTCACGCATGTCACACTAGCACAACACAACACGATAAGAAAAAATATGGGGTTTGTGCAAGAAGAAAATGGAAACGGGGAGTAGTTTAAAAACAGTAATTTCTTAATCCCTTTTAATTTTACACTTTGCTACTTTTCAATGTATTTAATTTAAAGGGGTTGAAATTTTTGGTTTTTTAAACATGGATTTATTTCATTGCGTGAGGACTGATAACGCCCAAATTATACATGTTTTCTATGGCGTTATTTATATATATTTGATCATTTCTTGTGAACTTTTGATACTTAATTAAGCTTAAATTGCTTATAGGTTTACTTGAAGACTCTAAGGACCCAAGCTCAAGAATCTATACACTTTGGGAGGCAAATACAAGAAAAGAAAGATTTCTAGCCAAAATTCAAGAAGTCCGCTGCACTTGTTACATTGTGCGTCGCACTATTACCTCTACACACGTATCAACCAACACCACGCCCAACACTTACACAAATCACTTGTGACGACACAGCAACATCTTTCTCTCCTCGACACATACATCAAGACTCTTAAAGTCTAATAAAATTCACTCATGCATTAACTCCTCAAACCGCCGCACTTATTTGTAAGTGCGTCGCACTTCCAGTAAAAGTCATTAAATGCTATCGCATTAACTCACAAAGTCCGCCGCACTTATTTGTAAGTGCGCCGCACTTTGGCCCGAAAAAGCCTATAAATACCTTCTCAAACCATCCCATATGACAACATCCAACACAAATAATCCACATTTTTTTATATTTGTTTTTTCATCGTGTGGAAACCTTTAAGAAGTATTTTTATGCTAAAAGCCTGCAAAACCTCTCCCTCCATCCACCACTGGTCACCTACCATCAACCGCCACCGTTATAATCAAAGTTTTATTAAAGAAGTTGGATAGTTTGGTTGATGTCACATGTGTTCTTAGGTTTTTGATCCTCAAAGAGGCAAAGCTATTATTGGTTATTTCGAATCTATAACAATTGTGAGGAATTGTTTCATAGTTTTCTGATTTTGACTTTGAATATAATAAAGTGTTCTTTGGAAAATCTTGAAAATCACCATACTTTAGCTCTTAAGAATTGGTATGGAATCTTGTTACTCTTTTGAATATATGAATCTATGTAGAATCCAATGATGAATGTAATATGTGTTTTGTTTACTTTGATCATGGAGTAGTTATATTATGTTTGTTTTAGCATTATGTGATTCTGATATGGCGAGTGTTTGGATATGTTTAATTGCAATGGTTAAACAAGGATTTTCTAAGTGTAAAAGGCCGCGGAAAGGATAACTTATACACTTATGTTTATCAGTCCCACTTAATAGAATTGGTTATTAATAACTTATAAAGGCCGAAAGATCTTTTGTTATTATCGATATAAACACTAGTTCTATATAAAGGCCGAAATGGATTTAAACAATGTGATAACACTATTTCTAACATGATAAACCACATTCCCAAACACATCATTATCTAAGTGATCATTGCCTAAACAAACATACTTTAATCATTTGATTGAATCATCTTTTAATTGCTTTAGTTATAATATCCAATATATGTAAGATTTTGTTAATTTGATCCATGACAATCTTATTAACCATAGCACCTTAATTACAAACTGTGAAAACTTTAATTCCCGTGGAACGACCTGGACTTACCTAAAAGCTATACCTATACACTAACGGTATAACTTCCCGATGTAGTGTTTTTTAGTAAAAATCGTATTCTAAGTATTACTATAATTTAAAACTTGGAAAACACACATCAAAGTTTTTGGCGCCGCTGCCGGGGAATTGTTTAAGTTGTTATAGTTTGTTTGCATATTTCTGGCGTGCTTAATTTTGTTTCTCAAATAATTTACAAACTCCCGAAAACCGTTTTCTGGCAAACGAACCCAAAAATCATTACACGTTCTCTACCGGAAGTACCCGCACATCCTTTTTGTGCGTCGGCTTTTCCTGAAAACCCAGAAGTACTCCGCACTTCACCCAAAGAACGTCCGCACTTACTGCAAATTTTCACAAACATGAATTTTATTTCCAAAAATTCAAAATCAAAACCCCCAAATCAGCTATTCTTAGGTTCATAATCATTTGGAATTTATTTTAATCTGATTTATATGCCTTTGATCTTTGTAATTACTATTTTATCATAATATTCGAAAAAAAACCACAAAATTTCCAAAAAAGCCGGGCTGCAACTATTCCTAAAGTACGCCGCACTCTACTAGCCAAAAAAAAATTTTCTTTTTGAATTTAATTATCTTATTTGTTATATAATTAAATTAAAATAAATACTATATATATTGTAAAAAAAAATTAAAATAAATATATAAGAAAATAAGTTTACATTATTTTGAAATAACCAATTAGCCTTAACTAATATATATAATAATAATGTCTTTCGCAAAATGCTTAACGTATGTATAAATCTCCTAACTTTCGTGAAACAACTATAAGATCTAAATATTATAAATTAAATAAGACATTATATTAAAAAAAAGGTCCTTGTAAATCTTAAATTATCAGACTAACACTACTGAAAAATTCGATGATCAATGGAAAAATTGTGCATCTCAAACTTTAAAAATGGACTCTTCCTAAATTCATAAGCTTAATAAAGAAAGAAAGAATTGCAAGATACAGCGAGAGAAATTATAATGATCATAGAAATGGAACTCACTTCTAAAAACCACCTAAACAATGACACTCGATGTGAACCATGAAGCAAATTAATTCATCTGAAGTTATCAAAACAAAATTCTCATGATTCGTTTTCCTCACCAATCCCGTCATAGATCCTAATGATTCAGAGAAATCGCTTACAGAATAAACAATGTTGTGAGAAATGATCACGAAGATTCAAAAGACATATCCGTAGCCATAGAATTGTTTCATTGGAAATACCTATGACAGCAACGATCCGTAAAACTTACCGGTTGTTTGACTCAAAAAAAGTCTAAAACCGTCACCAAGAGCCGCAAACTAAAATAGATCTGAAAAATCAATGACTGAAATTCTTGGAATGATCAAAGAGTATCAAATATATATCTCAAGAACAACGTATAAATGAATATTTTAAAGATAAAGCAAAATGTAAAAGAATATCAAACTAAACATTAAAAACAAGGGAAAGAAAAATAAATGATTGGTCGAAGCTCATAACGTATCTCAAAACAAACCGATAGACTTGACCCACTTTCCATCCTCAAGCTCACACCGACATAGTTAATGCCTACTCCACCGGTGATGGAAAGTCTGATTATTCTCCGAAAACTCAAAAAGATTCACCACATCCTATTATTGTTAAAATCGAAAAGATAATCCTATTAAGACATCAAAAAGGGACTATCACGTGGTAAAAATAAATGAATATCCATTCCGTGAGTATATACCAAAAACCCCATACCCTCAACGTTTAAATGTTGATCATTCCCACTTGAACCGTATTGTTAAGGTATCTTAAATCAAAATAATAATAATAATAATAATAATAATAATAATAATAATAATAATAATAATAATAATAATAATAATAATAGTAATAGTAAATAATAATAAACCTATAAAAAACTAATATATATATATATATATATATAAAAACTTTGCAGTATAGTTTAAGCGTATGACACGCAATTCGGCCGGTGTGTCGCGTATCTCGATTTCAGCATCCAAAAAAGAAATTTTTGAACTTTGTGGGTGTGTTCGCTGGAAACCCTCATGAGACTATAACTCGTCCACTCGGGACACCGAGGGGTTTAAAGGCTTGTTGCATGCGCTAAATGCAACCGTGGTGCCTACGAAAGTGCGCTTTTGTATTTAATGTTTTTCTTGTAGTTGTGTTTATTATGCAGATTAAATAAAACATGTGGATCTTGGATTGGTGGTTGGCATTTTACACTTAGAGACTTATATAATTGGAGTAGTATATTACATGTGGTAGAATACACAGCTTGAGGGCGTTTCGTTGTCAACGCAATATCCTCATATTTCAGCCAAGCATTTATGAACCCCGAGGAAAGTCATTAATTTTACGCATAATGCACTACTTAAGTGGGAGAGCTCTCGCCCTTACAAAAAAAACCAAAGTGTAATTTACACTCAAGTATAGGCCTCCAACGTAGCTATATCTCTCTATATCCCGGGAAGTACCGTTTTATCCATAATTTTCCCATTTTTCTAATTTATCAAGAAATTTATCACATTGAATGCAATGTTTTCAACTTAAGTGTGGATGGGTAGCATAGGAAAACATTAAACATCACGTCACCTCACTGTTGTGCCCCTGTATAAATTTCAAACTTTCAACTGATATTTTTTGGAAAATTTAAAAAAATTCTATATATTGCTTTCAACAAAACTTAAAAAATGCATACGCTTAATAAGGCAAATCCAACCGGATTGACATTTTAACTAGCACAAAATCAACCCACTAAAATTGTGAGAAATTTAGCCTTAAAGAATTCGGGTATCTATCTTTAATACCTAAGATAGTTTTTTGCCTTTAGCTTCTTCGAATTAAGGAATGAGCAATCATGTGTATCTATTCCATCGTTATGAATGTGTATATGTGGTTTTGTCTCCTTTTCTGGAACATTGGTATTGGTATAAAGTTATATGAGTGGGCCGGTAATTTAGTAGCTTCAAAACTTGTGCTTGATCATCATTTACTAGACTGCAGTGAGGTTAATTTATAGACAAAGTCATATGATAAGAGGTGAAATAAATCTCAAAAAGTTCCTGTATCTGTAGCACTCACTTTTAGTGTTGAGATCCCCAATGTATCCCAAGAGCAAGAAAAATGTGCTCAATGAAAAAGATGTTTTGTGCCAGCCTTAGCTATCGCAGTATCTGATATGAAAAAAAATAAAAAAGAAAAGAAAGAGGAAAGAAATAAAGTCCAAAAGTATAAGGCAAAGTTCTGGCACATGGAATCAAGTATCTGCTACTCACCCTCATC
>BQNB010124747.1:0-19886 GCA_026074375.1 Tanacetum coccineum
TTTCCTTGCCGTTGGCACGTGTCACATCGGGTGACCAAGTCATGGGCATCTCTGTAAATAGTTGGCCTATAAAATCCTGAGTCAAAATGCTTTTTGGCGGTGTAGTTAGCACCGTAATGTCCCCTGGTGGGTCCACTATGGCAAGCTTTGAGGATGTCAATAGCTTCTTGGCTCGAAACACACCGCCGGATCACTTGATCCGCACATATTTTGAACAAATAGGGGTCGTCCCAAAAGAAATGTTTAACATCCTTGAAAAACTTGTTCTTTTGTTGGGACGACATCCCTTTAACAATGAAATTCCTCGCGTGGTAATTTGCATAATCGGCAAACCACGGGGTACTTGAGTCACCACGAAAAGTCACCATATTAAGTGTCTCGAGAGGAAACTTTTCATTTACCTCCTTTGGGTTGAGCACATTTTCATACGGATTTTCTAATCGGGAAAGATGATCGGCCGTGAGATTCTCGGCTCCTTTTGTGTCAATTACTTTAAATATGAACTCTTAAAGGAGAAGAACCCACCGGAGCAATCTCGCCTTGGAATCTTTTTTAGCAAAGAGATATTTTAGGGCGGAGTGATCCGTATACACTATGCTTTTGTTCAAGATGAGGTAAGACCAGAATTTTTGAAAGGCATACACCACAGCTAACATTTCTTTCTCCATCATAGTGTAATGTGATTCCGCCTCGTTCATTGTTTTACTAGCATAGTGTATAGGCCTAAAATTCTTTTCATGACGTTGCCCTAAGACTGCACCTATGGCAAAGTCGCTTGCATCGCACATCGCATGAAGCACATAAGCTCAAAGCAAATCATTGGAAGCTACGGTAAAGTTTTTCTTTAATTGTATTAAAAGCTTGAATACATTAATCAGAGAAGGTGAACGAAGTATTTTATCTCAAGGAGAAAGAGTCCATCGGTTCCGGGATATTTTGGAAAAATCCTTAATGAACCGTCGTTTAGAAACCGGCATAAACCGGAAAACTCCGAACAACACCCTAACGGTATAGGTGAGTAGGTAGATATTTTATGCAATCACAAGATCGACTTTGGCTTTATAACCTCAATCCCGTTTTGTGGAAATCTTATGGCCAAGGACAATTCCTTCTTTAACCATAAAATGACACTTTTCCCAATTAAGACAAAGATTGGTGTCTTCACACCTTTAAAGCATCTTGTCCAAGCGAGAGAGGCAATTTTCGAATGAATTCCCAAAGACCAAAAAGTCATCCATGAAGTCTTCCATCATTTTTTCGACCATGTCATGAAAGATAGCCAACATACACCTCTGGAACGTGCCCGGTGCATTGCATAAGCCGAAAGGCATGCGACGATAGGCGAACGTTCCGTAAGGACATGTAAATGTGGTCTTTTCTTGATCATGAGGGTCGATGGGAATTTGAAAGTAACCCAAGAAACCATCGAGGAAACAATAGTACTCGTTTCCCGTTAATCTCTCGAGCATTTGATACATAAACGGTAGTGGAAAGTGGTCTTTACGGGTGATTTCATTTAACTTACAATAGTCAATGCACACACGCCACCCCATAACCAATCGAGTCGAGATCAATTCATTTTCATCATTTTCAACAACGGTAAAGCCACCCTTTTTCGGTACACAATGTACGGGGCTCACCCAATGACTTTTCGAGATCGAGGGTAAATTAATCCGGCGTCAAGAAGATTTTCAACCACCTTTTGATGACATCTTGGATCTTTGGATTCACCCGTCTTTTGGTGTTTGGACCGCCAGTTTGTAGTCCTCTTCCATAAGAATCTTGTGAATATAAATTTCCAGGTCGATACCCTTAATGTCGGAGAGTTTCCAAGCGATGGCTTGCTTGTGTGACTTCAAAACCTTTATGAGAGCGGCTTTTTCCTCGACACTCAAGTCTTAGCAATTTTGACATCAACTTTGTCGTCAACCCTCCAAAAATGGTTACTCACGATGAGGATGTAAGTCCTTGAGTTCGACCTCAGAAGGTTCACACACACACACAGATTTATCATTATTTAGCTTCACAAACTTGAGTTTCTTTCGAATTTCAGGCAAATAATTTCCTTGAGTAGGAGGGGGTAATGATGGATCATCATTGAGAAATGCTTCAAGAAGAAGAATATCCCCCTCCGGGTCGTAATAAGAGTGATCAACTTCCGGTGATGTTGGATCATCTTCGAGAGCGAGGAAAGCGTCGACTTCCTCGAGAAGAAAATCACTATCCCCGAAGGGAGTGAGGGTTGGAGAAGAGGTAGAAACGATCGGGTCATAATAAGGAGTGGGATTGCCACTCGCGATCACATCGGAGAAACCGAGAACTCTTGAGAATAATCTCACACAGCCATTTCAATGACGTCGATTCGGTTAACCGAATTATCATCATAATTAGAGGAGTATCTTGAAGTTTGATCAAGATTGAATGTTACGGCTTCTTTTCCAACACGAAGAGTTAATTCACCTTCGTAAACATCAATCAAAACACATCCGGTCTTTAAGAAGGATCTCCCAAGAATTAGGGGGACTCAGGGATCGGCATCAAAGTCTACGACTACAAAGTCAGCCAGGAATTGGAACTTTCCTACTTTTACTGAGACATCTTCGGCGATACCGATCGGTTAGGAGATAGAACGGTCTACAAGTTCGAGAGTCATACAAGTAGGAGTGAGATCCGAAGAGAAAAGCTTTTTACACACGTATAATTGGCATGAGATTATGCTAGCGCCAAGAATCCGGCCAAGGCTAAGCACACATCCAAACCGGGAAAAAATCACACCCTGTAGATAATTTGCCGGTCCTCGTAAAGTTTTTTCGGTAGACTTTTTTAGGAGGACCGCCGAGCAATGCTCATTCAACGGAGTTCTTGCTAATTCAAACAATTTTTCTTTGTTACTGATTAAACTCTTAAGTGTCAAAGCAAATTTAGGCATGAGAATTAAAGCATCCGCGAAGCTAATGTCGAAATGCAAATCTTGAAAGATTTGGTAAAATTTCTCAATTTGATTGTTAGCTTTTTCGCGGATCTTTTGGTCATTGAAGTTCTAAGACGATATGGAATTGATGGTTTCGTTTAGGCTCAGTTATCACTAACGGGAACAACAACGGCTCATAATTTTGTACTTAGGGTTAAACTTGGGACAACCAGAGGTTGACATCTTTGGTACTGATTTCGTTATTAGTAGGAGGCACCGTGTCCTTTGTCACCTCGGTTTCACGTTCCACTACTTTAGGAGGAGAATAAGAAGTAGTAGGAATCGTGGGTCCTTGATAAGCAACACCGCTTTTGGTGGTAATACCCTTCAAGTCTACCTTATCGGGGTATAATTGTATATACTAGGAAGTGTCCCTGACGCGCGCGAAGAAGTAGAAGCGGTAATTATGAATTCACGAACTTGATAAGCAGTCCGCTAAATTGGTCATTTGATTTTGCAAGTTTTGATTTTGATTTTTCATATTTCTCATAACTGCATCATTAGTTTTGATGTAGTTTTGAAAATCATCCTTTGACACACCTTGTGTTTGCGAAGCCGGAGCTTGGTAAGGTGGAGCTTGGTGAACCGGGGGTTGATTAATCGGGGGTCGATAAATTTAGGCCTTAGGTTGATTATTTCCCCCTCTTTTTGATTGTAACATTTATTGATTATTCCTTCTGTTTATGTTAATGGGAGTAAAACCGGAGGTCGAATTTGATTAGCAATCAGGGCTCGTAACCGGTAGTCCCTAATGAAATTAGCCACGGCGGCTTGAGAAATCATATTCTTGAATATTGTCAAAAAAACGAAAAAATAAAAAACGTTGCCAATCGGTGTCGGGACAATTTCGATAATAATGAGAGCACACCGCAAGTTACACAATTTTCCTCGACCGCTTTTACAGGAGCGGGAGCTTGAGATTGGTTTTTCTTATCGAGAAGTAAGGCTTTCACCATATAGATCTTTAAGTTCGGCAACATCGGGAGAAAATACCGATGGTAATAATGCTCGTACTCACCTTTGGCAACAACCGGCTTGTTACTGAGATTAACGAACTTTGGATTTTGCTCTCATAGATGATTCTTAGGCAATCACGAGGCCTTTATTCCAAAAATTACACCCGCGGTGCGGAATTCAACGAATCTTGATCATTAAGTTCAAAGCATTATAGAAAGTATCTGAGTTGATGACACTGAAAATCCATGATGTGGGAATGCCCCGAAGAAGAACATGGAACGGTCCCATGACCTCCAAAAAATTTCATCCAAATCGTTGTTGAAATCTGTGATTTTATTTCGAATGGTTTGTTTCTACTAAGTGAGGGAAGAATTTGTTAATGAATTTCGAAACAAGATCATCCCATGTAAGAATCGATCGAGGGGGTTCTTTTTCAAGCCAAATCCGGGTGGCACCCTCGAGGGAAAATAGAAACAAAAGCTTAACCGACGTACTCCGGAGACGATTCGGGAACTTCATCGTAGAGAAGTGATCTTGTATGAAAATAGACGAATTTGAGCTGAGGTCTTTTTGTCATTTCAAAAAATTGTTTATTTGAACAAGAGAGAGCAAACCCATGCTTAAGCTCAAAGTTGTCCGCGGTGATCTCGGGAACAACGATGGCATCCTCGTAACCCTCGGTGGGTGCTTCGAGCAATTACGCCATAGTACGATTATCGGCCATCGTAACTACGGGAGGAGCTTGATTTTTAATTGGTTCCACAAGATTAAAATTGTTCAACAAAATTTGTGTGGGACTTGGTTTGTTGTTGACGGTTAGAATTACGGATGAAAAACGATGTCGCATGCACTAAATTTATACAAAGAAAAATTTATACAAATTTTGGTTATTTTTTGTTTTCAACAATGTATTCACAATTTATTTTAATAACGGAACAAGAGATAAGACACTTAACCAAATGAATCAACTCGCTTCTCCGGTAACATCTTTTAAAAATGAGAAAAACGCACAAAAGAGCGGAAGGAGTAAGAAAGCTCGACGGAGCTAATAAAAACCTTTCTCCCTTAGGGTCGGAAGTTTTTTTGGAAACGACGCCGCCTTATACCCCCGTCTTAGAGTTTGGTTATCTTCCAAAGTTGAACCGTAAACCATCGTCGAGTGACACAAAAATGTAAGTGTTTTTAATCTTTAGTTCTGGAACTTATAGTGATAATACTTCAGTTGAAAGTTATTATATTTATGGTGAATTTTATTTCTTTTCATGGATAATGTTTTTAAATTTTTGGTTTTTTTTATATTATATATATACTAATAAAAGAAAAATCTTTTTGTATTTTTTTATGAGAAAATAAGCAAAATAACTTCACACGGAAGGATCTTCAAAGCACTAATTGTCAAACAAACGGGTGGAAAATCGAATACAATCCGCCCCGGCTACGGCGCAAAAAAATTGATCGTTTCCTGATTAACCCCTTTTAAATATATAATATAGAAAAACATAAATAATAAATAAAGGATAGTCCAAAAACTCAATGTGAAAATCCGAAGTCTGATTCCGGGGTGTCGTTCTATCACCCCAACGAGGAATGCAAATTGAAAGGCGAGATCGTTTTTTGAAATCGATGCTTGAATGGAACAAGATTTAGATTTGGTTTTCTAAAACTATAAGGAAAATTCATGCAAACATTTAAAACAATTAAGGCCAAAACTATTTTAACTTAAAACTGCAAAAAAACGGTGATCACTACAACGCGACCTAAAAACCCTAAAATATCAAATTAAGTCCTAAAATATCTTTTTTTAACTTTATAAGTCCTACATTACCTAAAAGATAAGACTGAAGAAACCAAAACCAAAAACGAAAGTGATTTAAGCTTAAAAACACGAAAAACGTGAACGGGATTCAATCTCGTTCTTTAAAAAAATCAAATTGTGAAATTTTAACCCTACGAAAGTAAATCTAATTTTTCGAAGTTCTATCTGATAAAAGAAAACTTTCTAAAAAAGAATTATATTTTTTTTGACTTTTTATAATTTATTATGAATAAAAAACGATTTTTAATGAAAAAAAAATGTATAAAAATACTAACTAAATTATAAAAATTCTAAAAAAATTAGCAAAAGTAGCTTGAACAATACTGGATCTAATAAAAATAAGCTGGGTGAAACAACTTATCTAAATAAGCTGTGAAAAAACTAAAACGTGCTTATAACTAAATGGGCCAAAAAGGTGATAAAGGAATAATGAGTGCAAACTAAAACGGAAAAGACCCAAGGGCAGAGTTGGTTGTGTGGTGTGATGTTAAAGCGTTGGGTAGAGGTTGGTTGAGGTCACGGGTTCGAGCCCTGCTCACCCCTGACTTCCCAACTTTCCCAATGTTTTTATTTTGCACATATTTTTTATAAAAAGCTTAAGGACTAAAAAATAAGTATTTTTTATTAAAACAATTTTATAAAAAACCACCAGTTTATAAGCACAAAATAAGCTGAAAAAGTTGACAAGATAACAACCCTTTACACTAAGAACTAAATGCTAACTATTTTGGCTTTTTATGGCCAAAATAAGATACTACAAAGATAAATAAGCTAAAACAGGTAATAAGCTATATCTAATGAACATTAAGGAACACACATAAGCACAGACAATAAGCTACACTAAGCTAAATATGACAGAAGTGCAAAAAGGCTTAAAAACTTCAAAAAAATTTAGACTAAAATGCAAATAAGCTCAAATAAGCTCTAAGCTCAAATAAGCTCTAAGCTAAGATAATTAAGCTAAAATGGACTAAATATAACCTAATAAGCAAAACTAAGCACAATGTAAGAAAATTTAATAAGCAAATAAGCTCAATAAGCAAATAACAATGGGGCCAAAACATGTTTTAACAAACAGCCAAAAGCTAATTTTCCTAGCTTATTTTTAAGCTAGGAAATGGAACCTTATGGCTTAATGGTTTATACCACCAAAAAGCTTGGCCAATAAGCTATAATAAGCAACAAAGAAAAATGAGTTTGAAACACACATAAGCCCTTAAAAAGCTTAATGAAAAAGCTGTTTCACACAGATTCAACACTTAGAAAAAATTTTGCAATCTTCACAAAACCAACTTTTGAGCTTAAAAATAAGCACTTAAACAGAACCTTATGACTATATAACCTACAAACAGATTGAATTTGGACCTCAAAGAACTTATATCATCAATCAAAAATCATTTTGAAATTCAGAATAAGCCACAAAAAGCAATTGAAAAATCATTTTCTCAAATTTTCAACACTTAGCAATTTTTTTTACATATGTGACAAAACCAAAAATAACAAATGCAGGCCTATTGACTTTAATTCTAAAGTGTTTTAACACTTACATAAACACAAAAACATCTCAAAACTACAAGATTCAAAGGCATAATCAAATAAGCAGATAAAATGAGCTATAAGCTCACAGATTCAAACCACAAACTCTTAAAACCTTGATTATGAGTTTTAACACTTAAAAACTTAAACAAAACAAAATTTTGGACTAATCTAAGCTAAACTAAATTGACTCAAGTTCAAAAATGCATTTCTTTACCCATATTTCCCCCATGAAAACAGTTAAAACCAAAACACCCCTGTATAAATCTAGATTTTGAATTTTTAACGGATTTAACCACAAATTGTAAAGACCAGATATTATATAAGCTATATCATCAATATTGAACAGATTTCATCACCCAATAAGCATTCCAATAAGCTAAAACAGATTATGCAACTTAATAAGCTAAGTTAAGACAAAATTTAAGAAAACTTAAACAAATGATGTGCAAACTAAAAGCAGGCATACGTAAGCATCAAATAACATAAACAAGCATAAATAAGCAGCTACAAATAAGAAATAAAGCATTAAATATAAATAACTAAAACATAAACAACGAGAAAACTTACAAAACCCTTGCTTAAACAGGGCAAACAATGCTCAAAAGAGCTTATCTACAAGCTCTAGCTTATCAAAGATAAGCTAGTGACAGCAATAAGCCCTTCCCTTTTTGGCTTATCTTCCATTTGAGCTTTTTGAGTGATTTTTGGTAAAATAAGCTTAAACCTTACAAACTATGAAAGAGTTTGTAAGACTTAAGTAAACAGCTTAAGAATGTTATAAAAAGAGCTTTTGTGAGCTTATAAAACAGTTTTAAAACATCAAACACTTTAACTTAAAAACGGGATAAAACATAAAAACTTCAATATTTCATTAAACTTAAAATTAGTACAAGGCTTTTAAGAAAACAATACAATAAGCTAAAAAGACTTAAAATATAAGCTGAAAGTTAACTAGGTAAAAAAACTTAGTATGCCCAAGGGCTTACAATGAGTCCTATTTATACTAAGCTATTGAAGGTTCTAGGTCTTGTGCTTTCTTTGTGAGAGCTCCTGAGGGTGTGCTTGTTGTGTGAGTGATCCCCAAAATCAATCATAGCCGTCCAAAATGAGTAGTCCCCAAGTCTCTTGATCTTCACCATTGATTTCTTGTCCTCATTCCTTGACGAATAGGGGTGCTAAGGATTGCCAAGGTGGATTTTGTTGGTTTGTGTGGTGGGATAAGGTGTGAGGTGTGTAGAGGAGTTGGTCGACAAAGGGGAGAAGAAAGGGGAACAGTGTTTGTTCATTTTGGCGGGTAGTGAGGGAGATGTACAGTACTTTTGAGTTGCAGGGTAAATGTTTGGTGGTTGGGCAAGTTTAGTCCCTCAATGTGGTATGTTTAATTACAACCACAGTCCTTGTGGTGTGCATCTTTGGTCCTTGAGGTTTTATAAATGTTTGCACCGTTAGTCCTCTAAGGACTAACGGTGTAAAGGTTAAAAAGGTTGGGTTAACACGTTTGTAATAAGGGGTTGATGGGCTTATGTTGGGCCGGGTGTTATAAAAAGAAGACTTGGGCTTTTTAGGTTTTATAATGTTTGTAACATATAAGTGGGCAGACCCGGGCCTACTAGGTGGGTACGAGTGGGCCCACTTTTGACAATATTAGTATTTCGTGTTGTGTTTTCCGAAGCTTTTTCCAATGCCCAATTCTCTGGGGTTGACTTTGACTTTTTTTTGTTGACTTTGACTTTGTGTTTTTGACTTCTCATGGTCTTTCCGTTCTCGTGCTTGGTTTTGTCATTTTGGCTTCGATTTTGTCCTTTTCTTAGATATCCGTTACCTGCATAATACAAATGCAAAACATACAAATACAATGTATTTTTGGTTCGTTTTTGGTCATTTAAGTCCGGTTTTAATGAAAAATGGTATGTGTAATTAAACACATACCAATAGCCCTAGTACACCCCTCCAATCCTATCCATTTCGCGGTTCACATCCTTTTCTAGTGGATTCCAGATTATCAATAAAGAGCATTGTTTACACTGATATGCGGGTCTTGTAAACTCGCAAAGAGTTTTACAACTCCCTAGGCAGTGTACTTAACCGTTATATTTGTAGTTATAGGCAAGACTCGGGGGTTGTTATCGTTCTCTAGGGGAATAGGTTAGGAAGGCTTGAACATAATATAACAGAGGTCTAAGGGTTGAGAGAAGATTATTTTTATGTTTTTATATTTTTTAGAAAGCAAGTAAAATTCTGTTTGGAGAGGTTGGTTTTGGTTTTAACTAATTAAACTAATAATAAATCTAAACTAATTTTGGTGAAAACTTATATGGTAAACAAACATAGTTACTTAATCATGCACTACTCCTCAGTTTGCTTCTCCTAATCCTATTGCTTTGTCATACTTGTGATGATCTGTGTAAGTATTTCCTTAGTCATGAACGAATTACACGAAAACACCGTCTATGTAATATTCCGTTAAGGCAACGCACATGTAAGGTAGTATGAAGACTATTACAAGGCTTCTAAGAGTATAATACATGCATTAAAACACTTAAGAGGGATCAACCATATTAGAGGTAAGGTAGTATGAAGATTGCCACCAATGTTTTGGGTAGGTTAAACAATAATGGAAACGGATGGGATATATTTGGGTAGATTTGGGGTAATGGTGAGTTAATTAAATACAAGAATACATGCTGAGGTGTTGCTAAGACAAGACTCGACCACTCTAGGACTAAGATATACGAACTAAGACATACAAACTCTACATCAAGCTCTTTCTTTTTTTTTCTTTTTTTCTCTTTTTTTTGAATGATAAAAGATAATACATAACTTGGGGTTTATAAACATACTGCAACACTTGAGTTTTAGCTAACTCATTACAATCACAAATTACAGACCGAATCAAAAATGATCAACAAAACAAGGATGCGTACGTGAAGCTCTAATAGGGGAAAAGGTAACATTTTTCCCCTATTTCTTTCATAAGATAAAAACTACATGATTCCTTGCCAATCATCCTAAACTGTATGTACTGATAAACGACTCGACTTAGCAACTATGTACTTCTGCAATAATTAACTGGGTTTACAATCATGTGCTAAAAGAGAGTACATACAAGGAAGGCTAAGGAGATTTGGGTGTAACATTGGGTGTAAAAAATGCTCTTCATTAATAATCTAGAGTTCACCATAAAAATTACGAGAACCGTGAAAAGATAAGGCTTGGGAGGGGTGAACTAGGGGAACCTGCACTACAAATGAGTGCATGGGCAAGGTGTGGGATAGTTATAGGATCGAGGTACCATAAAAACTATACAAGATATAACAACATGGGTTTATACCAAGTGCCTCTAATGCATTTATCATATCTAATTCCTCACTGTGCGGTTCGGATGCATCACAAAAACAAGTTCTATAATTTAATATACTACAGTACACTCTCATATAATTTTAACCGATACAAAGGCGACAAAACCACATATGCACGATCAAATCCATGAACGCGACACATGCAATTGCTCAGTCCTTAACTCGAGAAAGCTGAAGGTAAAATTATCTTAGGTATCAAAAATGGATACCCGAATTCCTAAAGATCTAAAGGTGAACCTCACATTTTTGGGATGGAATTTTTAGAGGGTTTTTGTGCTAATCATATAATTCCTATCCATGAGATGCTATTAATACTTAGTTTTCATCGGTATGTGTTATAAGAAAATTAAATTTGGGTCAAAATTACTGTCTACACTATGTTTTGATATATTACTTGTAATATTAAGGACAAAACAAATGGCAATTAAAGGAATAGTTTTTAAGGTTTATTTCTCTCCTACACTTATTTTGAACATTGTCCTTAATGTTCTTAAAAGTACTCGTAAACGATTAAAAGGGAAAAGAAAAAGACGAAAGAAACTAGTACTCCCCTGGTTTGCTTAATAATGTAGAAGAACATATTATAACTGGCTAAATCATCATCCAAGAGTCGTCCAATGAAACTCTTAAGAAGTCCTGGGCTTCTTTTCATCAAATATAACATGTAAATCAAAGATAAAAAAACAACTATACCTAGCGTAAAATCAGCGGGATAATAATATATACCACGAAACTTTTAGGGTTTAGACTTTATAAAAGTAGTAAAGATAGGATGAATATGCTAAATGAAATCGTGGAATTCTGCAAGTTTTTGAAAAATTACAAATTCTGGAAATTATACAAAATTAGTTTTTCAAAAATAATGGAAAATTCGAATTTTCACAAGTCTAGAGATGTGACGCCGTCAGAAAAAATCCTGACGCCGTGTCTAGACACTGTGAAAATATCACATTTGTTTTCTTTGGAAAAAACCTTTCTGCAACGCGAATTCTCTATTATGTTATTATGCAAAAATACTGCATAAACCACGAGAATTATTTGCACAAATATATGACTTTACCAAACATGACACAAGACGCGAATAAATCTAAACAATTTATTTAATATGTTTGAAATGCTTCTTATAAACCGGATATTTTACCCTGCAATTATTTGATGTGAAATGCCTTTGATTGTAATTAAGACGAGGTTAAGAACAAAACAAAGCATGATCAGATATAACTCAAACATATAAAAACAAAATGATAAAGAATTAAAATACACGTGATATGTGTAAAATACACATATCTATTTATACCTAAAATAACCCAATTAAACCCAAAACAGACCAAAAATGGCAAAAATATGCTTGTATTTGTGTTTTGTGTGTGCAAGTACGGATAAGTCAAAAATCACAAGAAAACAATCAAAAGCAAGCAAACACGGACACGAGAATCAGAAGAGTACAAAGCCGAAGCCAAAAGACCAAAGCCTTAGCCAAATATTCATCTTCATGGGCCCAATCTTGCAATTACGAAAGTTATTTATACTTGAAAAGAGAAAAGGTAAAGAGAAGGGCCAAATGTTTTTAACTTCCCAACTACAACAGTTTTAACTGGTTAGAAAAAAGGAGAGGGAAACCCCTTCTTACTATACACGTCTCCCCAAGATTTCACCCCCATGGTAAAACAAGGGGCAAATAGAAATTAAAGGGTGGCGGTGGTCCCGCTAGAGCGCGCGTGCGCGTGCAGCGCGCCCGCGCAAATGAAAGGGGTCAAATTACGTAGCTAATCAATAGGAACCTTTATCCTAGCCCAAGCGCAAAGGCCACCGTAATCAAAGAAAGAACACAAGTTTATGTGGTTCTTGTGTAAATCACTCACAAAACTAACACCAAACGTCACAAATCAAAGAATGCAGCCTTGCGATCCTCAGTTGTCCACAAAATGATCCAAAAGCGCCACAATTAATGATCAAAATGATTAAGAAATAATTGGCCAGCGATTAAAAGATTGAAAAGCAGGGCTAAGAGTCCCTAGAAGCTTCAGCTGGCACTATAAAAAAGAAACCTCCTTCTCACACAAACAATAGCAATTCCTTTTCTTTTTCTATTTTTTAGTAATTTTTTTAGCTAAATTCGAGTTTTTATTAATGTAATTTCTTTCAAGTAATGTAATCACTTCATTAATCAATGAAAGCTCATTTTTAGTGTTTAAAACTCATTTTTATATGCTTTCTTCTTAAGTCATAAGCTCTCAGAAAAAGTCTAAAATTGTCTCAATAAGCTACTTAAAGCTCTTTTTCAGTCTATAAGCTGAAAATAGAGCTGTTTGAATTCAGATATAGAACCTTATCTAAATCCTTAAATCGTTTAATCTCATAGGATCTGATAAGTATCTAACTTTTGGAAGGGGATCTTACCTTGGAAGAGGATCCAAGGACTTTTTACTCTAGCTTATGCTAAGCTAGATAGAGCTAGTAGCTGCCTTTATTGGTTCCTTTAGTATAGGCTAAAGGATCAAGTGAGTTTCTCATTTTTATTCATCTCCAATTTCAGTTTTAAATTGCTTAGTTTTAGTTTATATGCTTAATATTGCTTATTTGCTTATTCTCTTTGCTTGTTAATGTTTAAATATCTTTTCTAGTTCTTATTAGTTATGTGTCTTTATCTGTTTTTGCTTAAGTAGTTATAGATCTTTAGTTGTAAATTTCTGTCATAAAAACTCATAAAATCCAAAAATATTAGTTTAATTAGTTAAGATCTTAGAATTTTGCTTATTCAGTTGTTTAATCATGTTTGATAAGTTTGTTTTAAGCTAGTTTTTATCTGGTATTCAGCACTTGTTCATTAGATTTCTCTTAAAAAGCTTTTCTCAACTCTGTCAAAATGGTAAAGTAGTGTTTGGTTTAGTGCAATCTCAAAAGTACTGCTAACCCTTTGCACTACCAGTACTTTCATAAGTTAGTACTGTTAGCTTTAATCTCAGTAGAATTAAGTTTAGTTTCAGCTTATTTAGATTTAGTTTTCATTTTCTAGCTTATTTCATTGCTTATTTAGTTTTTAAAAGTCAAAATTGCACCAGCAGTACTTTCTCTTGAAAGTAACTGCTGAATATCTACACTAGCATGAAACTTACCACCGTAAGTCTGCTGTTTTCTTAGTTATTTAGATGAGTAATTTTAGGATTTAGCTTAACAAACTCAGTAGGACTTAAGTTTTAATATAGCTTAATACATTTTAAGTCTTTATTTGCAATTTCTAGCTTATTTACTTAGTTTAATTTAGCTGTCAAAAGTCATTAAAACCTGAAAACTCCAAAAACAGTACTTAGAATCTTTAGAATTTAAATTTGTTAAATTAGCTTATAAGTCTAGATTTTATAGCTTTTTAGATGGATAATAATAGTTTTAAGATGTCTTTTGAGTTTCCAAAGTCTTTTCGCTTATTTAGTTCTCTAGCTTATTTGAAGTTTGTGTTTCTTTGCTTATTTCCGGAGTTTGCTTACTTAATGATCAATTTCAGTAGCATAAAAGTATTTAGCCTTTAGTTCTTTTCATTTATTGATTAATCATATCATAAGCAATTTAGAACTTCTTTACCTTTTCATTTTGATCTAGTTTTGAGTTTCTCTATAGCTTAATTTTCTAAAACTAGGGAAAAGCCCTCCTTTTCTGGTAACAGCTTAAAGTTAAGCTCTTTGAGAGCTTTATTTGTGAGTTTCAGCGCGCGCTCGTAGCGTGCAGACTGCTATTAATTTTGGAGTTCCCCTAGTTTCCATCTACATAAATTTGCTTTTGAGTTTTTCATTTTAAGCACTTTTCAAATTTCACCTTAATTCGGGCCTTAGTTTGTTGTCGGGATAGATTCTCAGGGTAGAAAGTGTAACTTTTCGATTTTAATTGTTTTTCAGTTAGTCCCTCCGTTAGTTTGTTAGTTTCCCCGTTAGTTTCTTAGGTTTTGCTCCATTAGTCCTTAGTTAAGTTTTTAATTAGTTTTTTTTAAATTTTAATTCGTATTTAGGGTTGATTTTTAATTAGTTTAATTAAACTTTTATAAAAAGATAAAAATTAGGGCTTTTGTTTTTAATAATCTTCGGCAAATTTTTCTTTATCTAGTAAAATTTTAGTTTAACATTTTAGGACTTAAAATTTGTGTTTATTTGCTTAATTGTCCATTATTTGATGCTTCGTAGATTTCGTAGCAATAGCTTATCCAAAATATCTTTGTTCCATTCAAATCAGGATCGAACCTAAACGTGTTTCATTTCACTAGCATTAGGGGAAAACGACCCGGTGGGATCTACTTACCCGTCAAAACATACGTATATTATATATATTTATATTATTTTTGTAGTTTTGTAACTCTTTACTCTTAAGTTAAAGGTAAATAGTTGGAATTTACCTAAGTAGTATTTTTATTATGTATTTTATAGGTACGTAAAACTGCAATCACACGACACTCCTAAAATGCAGGAAAATAACGCTTTGTTTATTTAACAAGTCTTGTAGCTAGACTCGTAGCCACACGTCCTTACGTGACTCCTCCTTCATCTTCCCTACTTTTCATCTTGATTATGCATTGGATTGCTTTAGTCACGCTCTCGTCGCGTCTATATGCGGGCCCTAGATTCAAGCTATTTGAGTAATGGGTTTTCTCCTGGTCACCATCATCCCCTGTTATGATGAAGGGTGGTATGTTGTCCGTTTTCAAGATGTCTTTATCAATATGTTTGAACCTTCCCATTTTGTGAGGCATCTTGAATGTGATCTTTTCCTTATCTCTTTCAAATGTGATTGTCTCTTCATCTTTATCATAAACAAGCCCAATCTCCTTCACAAATGTTTTTCCTAATATCATTCCTCCTAAATAATGGTCTATGACGCTGGGGGATCCTTCATGCACGACAAAGGTTCCGAATTCATAAGTAAAGTTTCCTACAAAAACCTTCAATCCCTTAACCTTTCCTACAAAATTGCTAATTTTCTCAGGATTTGATGGTTTCCTTTTTGACTTTAATCCTTCACTCATGATCCAATATTAATTAAGTTTGGACATTACATTGATTGGTGACTCTGGATCAATGTAAGCTTGCCTCTTAAGGAATTAGCCAACCAAGCATGAGATATTTATTTATCCCAGATTCCCTCAGTTTTACTTATAGCGTTTTAAATAGGGGTCGCAGGGTTTTTTCAGAAGCCACTCGTAATAGCTTAGATCTTTAACCGTGGGGAAGGTGTCGAAGTATTTTAGGTCATTCTCCTCTTCCTCATTAGTTTCTCCTTCGGTTTCTTCATTTGCCTCTTACTTTCCTCTTTAACTTCTTCTTCTATTTTAATAGTTATGCTATGATCATCTCCCTTAGCTGCATTTGGTTCCATGATCCCTTCTTCCTCAAGTTCATCTTCTTTTCTTAGAAGGATGATTGAATTGATGAAATGAACGTGTTTTAGGGGAGGATGGGTTCCTATTTTGTTCTTCTAAAGATGATTGAGATTGATATTTTGGAGAGAGCAATTTTGATGGGCTTTTGATTCCCTTGCTTCGAGGTGCTTCCTTCTCGATTTAGTTTATGGATACGGCATTCACGCCAGCCATGGAGTCTCATGCAGTGTTATGAGCATGCTTGTTATCAAATCTTTCATAAATAACCTTACATAAAGTGTTAATTTTATTGATCACATCATCTTGTGGTTGTTTGAGTTGAGTCCCATGGCTAGATAATCTTTTCTCTTGTCGAGAATCAAAATCACTTAGTACCCTCTCAAGCCTTGTTTGATAACTGGAGGAGTAAGTGTAAAACGAGCCCTTTTTTGGACTTATGAAGGTTTGGGTTCGTGCCCTATTAAAGTTTGGTTTATCCTTCTAAGAATTAGTGGCTTCGTTGAAGTTTCTTGGTCCTTGGTTTGTAGTGAACTGCTTACCTCCCACTTCGTTATTACGCGAGGATGCATAATCAACAAAAGCTTGCTCGGGATTTTCCATGCAATATTGAGTGTCGTGGGGACCACTACAAATCAATCATGAAGATGTGGTTTTATTCACTTGAACGGGTGATTTAGGAGCAAGATGAGCTTCCATTAAGCGTTGGACTTGATTTTCAAGCTCGATGAGACGAAGATCGGATGTATTCGGGACATCTTGAGGCAAAGAGATTGCCTTGATCGGTTTAGCGAAATCCCTTGGGTCATTCCAACTTTCATTATCATAGAGGGCTAGGTCCTTTAATAGTGCCCAGGATTCTTCGGCATTTTTGTCACGTAGCTTACCACCAGCCGCTTGATCGATGGTTCGCCTTGTGGCGGGATTGACATAGTAATAAAAGATTTAGACTTGGGTCCAAAGATCAATGCCATGATGAGGGACTTTTTTAAGTAAGTCCTTAAAACGAGTCCATGCTTCAGAAAAAGGGTAATTCGGTTTTAAACTTTGGGCTTATTGCACAACTAGTCCCTCACTTGTTTTATAAAAGTTCTAGTGTAAAACAACTTTGGTAAATAGCAGAAATGGTCCCTGTGGTTTTAATAAAATGGTAATGGGCTAGGGTTTGGGCTTATGTCTTGGGTTTTTTGGATCCGGGTAAGGTATTTTAGGGAGATTGGCCCATTTAGTCATAGGGACCTTTTGTGTAACTTTTGGAAACTTAAGGGTTTGTTTGGGTAACATTGGGGATTTGTCTTCTAGTGAGTTGACTTCTGTTGACCAAGGTTGACTGAAGACTTGACTTTTTCTGGTTTTGGCTTTGAATTCCTGGCTCTTGTTCACTCTTCCGTTCTTGTGTCCGTGTTTGCCCTTTTTGACGGTTTTCTTGTGATTTTTGATATATCCGTACCTGCACACACAAAACACAAAAACAAGCATATCTTTGCCATTTTTAGTCTGTTTTGGGTCATTTAGGGTCATTTTTGGTGTTAACGGATATGTATATTTTACACTTATCATTGGCTTTTGTGATTTATATTGTTTGAGTGAAACAATCATGATTGTTGAACTTGTTTAACTTCATGTTTCTTTAGTTTATTCTTCTTAAGCTCTTGGAGGATGTATCCAAACACTTTGTCAAATCTTGATCTTGATCTTTAATAATTTTTTATATCTTCAGCTATCCATCTTCATCAGCAACTTGTTGAACTTGGTTAACTTGCTGGCTTTTGTAGATAGTCTGTATGGGGAGGAAACCTGCCAAAGTTGAACCAACAGTCCATAAATGATCCAGCCATTGAATAGCTTTGTAAGATAGAGGTTTATAACTGGTTTTTGTTCTTCTTACTCAGAGTTTCTCTACAGGCACTGATACCACTTGTGGATCCCTTTGAATATAGATCTTTCTACCTTGTTAAGGGTTGTAGCCAATATGGATAGATCCACACAAGCTACAGGAGAAACAATGACTATAAACACTATAAGTTATGCGGAAACTAACTTATAATGCTAAGAAGAACAATGAATATTGATAACTAAACTTTTGTATTAATCTGCTAAAATGATTACAGATTACTAACTATGAGATATGAGATTGTATATATGAGATCTGTCTTCTCTAATGCCGTAGGGTTCCTTTTATAGACTAAGGATAAACCCTAACAGACTTACAAAATGCGTAAAAGATAATGCATATCTTTTCCTATAATATCTCATGCATATCTCTTAAACGGTACTAACTATTTTATACTATCAGTACTAACTAACTGATCAGTACTAACTATTTTGTACTGTCAGTACTAATTACAACTATGGGTACTAACTAATATAACTAACGGTACTAAGTCAGGAATGCATAATTCCCAACAGATCCTCAAAAGTAACTTGCTTTTTCTTATTTAAAAGGGTATAGGCATGGTTTTTATCTTTTTGATTGAAGTCTTTAGGACAAGTGCCAATCGCATATTCTAATAGTTCCTGAGAGTGTTTAGTATAAAGGCAAGCAGATGCAAGTTATCTATCTAATGGTCTTTCAACCTTAGCTTCCTCTACTATCTCGAGAAGGGTTTCAACACTTTCCTTAAGATGCTTGAGATAATCTAGATGAACTTCCCTATTGTTCCTAATGTTAGGGGGAATTGGTTCAACATATATAGCATACCTACCAGGCGCAAGAACTCTTGGTTTAATAGAATCTAGGGTGTTGCATTTCAGATTTTCATGTATTTGGGCTTTCAGATTCTCATTTTCAGTTGTTAAGGCAGTTGTCTGTTCTATATGCTTAGCACGCGTGATCTTAATAGAATCATACAATTCCTTGTAATGCTGCTTAACTTTTGCATTTTCTGCTTTAAAAAGCTCATTTTGTTCTTGAAGGGTGGTCACTTTTTCAGTTAATTGGATGATCTGAAAATCTAAAGCCCTGAAATCTAGAGTACGGTTTGCTTCACTACGGGTCTCTTTTAATTGAGAGGTTTGCATTCTTAATTTTTGATGGCGTTGTCCTTTCCTTGAATGGAAGCTTTCATTTTTTCAATTACAAAGACTGAGTCAAAATCAGGAGTATCTTGAGCGAGTGGAGATGGGTTGTTTCCAAAACTTTCTTTAAGGTTTTGATACTTTAACTGTAAATTTAGGTGATTAACCTCAAGATTGGCAAAACATTTTACTAATTCAGTATGATCATCTTTTTGAACCTTATCTCGTAATTAAGAAAGCTCTGCTTCAAGTTCCAGACAACGTGTTTGAACAATGGTGTGGGCTTCATGCATTTCAGTAAATCTAGATACAGTAAGCTCAGAATTTGTTGCAATATAAAAAACTTCTTTGGACAAGCAATCAGCAATTAAATTATCATTTGCAATAAGAAGATTTTTCCGCTCAATCTCATCATGCTTCCTATTTACAACTTTTTGGTCAACTTCAGCTTCTAACTCTTCAAAAATGTCTTTCATTTCTTTAGTTAAAGCCTTTTGAATTCCCTCAAAATGTTCTTTAAGTGTTTTGAAAAATGGAATGACCTCGGTGAGGTAACATTCCTTGGTTTGTTCAAAACACCTTTCCCCTTCAGTGAGCCCCGTTGGTGTAATTCTCTTTTTTCAGGTTTTTTTAAATTCCAAAAAAAGTTGTATAAGTGCAAAAATATTAATTTTCACTTGAATTTTTATTGGAAGCACCCTAGGGACAAGCATTGCATGTGTATTTAGAGGATACACCGTCAATGCTTTGATTGGTCTTGAGGCGATGGTATGTTTTTTAAGACCTTCTTCTTTCATCTTGATGAGATCTTGAGACCAAAATATTTGCCCAGGGGTCAATTGCTTCTGTGGTGTGAAGGTCACTAAA
>BQNB010124748.1:0-19886 GCA_026074375.1 Tanacetum coccineum
TTTTTACTACGATCACAATTATTGGTACGTCCGAAGAATGAAGAATTATCGAAGAAATTATCCAGAATTATTATGATCGTAAAGATGGTGAAATTACACCGAGATTCGTAGATATGAATTGTTCAAATTAAAAAAAATCAAAAAAATTAGAAAAATTGCAACAAAAAATAAGCGAAAAGTTTGACGATAATCGTTTCGCAAAAGCTTAAACCGAAGGAATTATATGAAGGATCGATTATTCATTGATACGTCTTATAAGTCAACTATGTAAAGTTTTGTATAAAGAGATATCGCCACTTGTCTTGTAAAAGTATGTAAAGTATGGGATAAATGGGAAGTTGACCGTTATGGGAACACCAACTTAGGTTGTTGTTTTTGATCTATGATCAAGATGTTTGTGTAAATATTTATGTGTCTTTATCATGGTAACGGTCGGAAAAAAGTGTCCAGCAACTTGTGCCTTATTTGTTTTGGACTTAGACTATTTGTTTTGTAATTTTTATTTAATAACAATTTACTTTCCTTTCCTAAACATTAACCTTGGGTTTTACTCGGACAAGGATGTGATCGAGTCATGCATGTCTATTCCGTCGTTACGGCCATGTATGCGTGATTTAGCTGCCTTGTTGGTTTGTTACTTTTGGTGAAAGTTAGAAGATCCTTACCCAATATCATTCTTCATCCTAACCCTTGGTTAAAATCGAATGAGGATGTGATCGAACACACATGTCTATTCCATCGTTACGGCCATGTATGTGTAATTCAGCTGCCTTGTTGGTGTGGTACTTTTGGTGAAAGATTGTATAATGATCAACCCTAAGCCTTATAATAAAAACCCATTTTACCTTTATAAACTTGTTACTCCTTAGCTCTAGTGGTGGAGATGTGTATTTTTTCCAAGCTTATGATAGAATACTCGTCACGACCAAGCAATTGAGAGAATTAGTTACATGTTACCACATAAATTTGTTGAGTGATTTGAGTGTTTTCATCTTCCTATTTCGTGAGGTGTTTGGTTGTGTACTTGTAATTGATTGAATAAATGATTAAATGGAAAAATCCTTAAGGATACATTTTCATAAACTTCTAAAGGCTACTTGAGGACAAGTAGGATTTAAGTGGAGGGATATTTGATGACATCAAATAACGTCACTTTTATAGCATCATTTATCCTATGTGAATAACCTATTTTGTATAATTATTAATCGTTTGTATTTGAGAATTGCAGTAATTATGGAGTACTTGGTAAAGATTAGCTAAAAGGCACACATTATGGAGCTTAAACAAAGAAATATGAAGAAACTGATTTTGATATCATATACGCCGTATCTATCAAGGAAGATACGGCGTATCCGTGCCTGCACTTCACAAAAGACCACGTAGGAATAAAGTTCAATACGTTGTATCTAGTCAAACTCAATACGTCGTATTCATTATAAAGTAATAAAATATTATGGAAGATATTGAACATGGTCCTTACTCCAAGAAATCTCCAATACGTTGTATCCCAGATTGCCCGATACAGCGTATCGACCAGTTTCCAGACTCTATAATTACAAGACCCTAAACTCAGTTTTAGGTATGCATGTGAATCCCTAAACCACCAAGTTGACCAAGAGACGAATAAAGGAGCATAGAAGGTCAGAAAAGAGCCTCAAGATCATAATAAAACTCTTGTAATCTTTGTGCAACCAAATACGCGTTCGGTTAAGGTTTCTTTCCTTTAATCGTTTATATATGAAACCGTGTGTATTTTTACAATGACTATCGGCTGATACCTTTAGGTATCAGCCATGTTTATGAAGGTTTAATGTTTAGTTAGTTCATCTCTATTGCTTAATTTATCGTTGATTGTTGATTATGTTTATCCATTTATACTTGTTTACGTGCTTAAGTATGCGATTTATCATTCAACTGGGTCTAGTCCTACATATTTAACGCGATGTAACTTCGGTGTTGTTTGGGCGTAGGCTAAGAGTCTTGGATAGCTCTTCATATTGCAATTTATATATCAAGATTCATAGGATCACAAATATTGACCTATTCTTGCCCTTGGTTTAGTGAGGTTTGTTGAGCCATAAGGTGACCCTGGTATCAACGAGTATTTTGTTATTTGATAGGAATACGAAATTCTTAGGAAAGTGTCGGTCGCTTCCATAGATAACTGTGGGTAAAGTCTCCATGGCTAGGTTTAGTAAGAGCATGATTATTAATCTCCTAAGATAGATTATAATCAACAAATGCTTACTTAATGCGGATGTTTAATTGTGACAGGATTGGACGTGTCTAGGTTTTAGGAAGAAGTCCCGCCTAAATCCAGGAATGATATACCACTTTGAGATAAGACTATCATTGCACTAATAAACAAACCTGTGTTTTATCGGATTATTCATGGTTGATATGTTTTCTTTATATTAGTGCTTGACCGTTTCTCTATCATTTATTAATCTTCTTGTGTATGTTTATTGCTTTACTTGTTATCAAAACCTTAGGTTAGATACACAAAATTGTGCCAGTCTCTCAGGCTGAAACCCCTTTTATCATTAGCCTAGGTATTACATAAGTTATATTAATTTAATATAGATAACTAAAATACTGATAAATTAGGAATTAACGCTCTCGCTCTTAGTGATCGACACCCTACTTACCAACGAAGCTACATCTTGACCGGGTACACTGCCCGTTAGAGTGTTGTTTTTAGGTATAGTCGACATAAAATAAATAGTAAAACTTGATACATAAATACCTACTCACAACGACCCATCAACTGTTCCCATGAATTTCTTTACGAAATTTCTTAGCAGTTTAAGATTTCCCATCATATGCTTCGAACACCCGATATCGACAATCCAAAGGACGAGTTTGATCACTTGCATCACATGAAAAAAATACGAATGGAAGAGTGGATAGTTTGGCTACAGATTGTTGTTTGGTAACCAGTGTTCTAGAGTGACTTTAGCACTAGCTATTCTCTTAGAAACACTTGGTGGTGTTTTTGCATTTGGCCTCTTAGGTGACCAATTGAAACTTGGTTGATTTTCAAAGCATTTATGCCACTTCCTACTCGTTTCAATTTTGGTTTTCATGTAAGTGCTAAGTGTCCTACTTTTTCTAGAATCCAGAGTTAGTTATTATGCACGAGAGACCTTATTTGTTGCTTTGGGGTGGGGGTGTAGCAACACTAAGCCTAGATTTCACAACTACGGGAGTAGCTCCTAATTTACTAGATTTCGCTGCTACATGGGAGGTAAACAAGGCTCTTTTCACCCTAGAATTCATAGACAAAGCATAACGAGCAACACATTTATCATGAGAAATCATAAAAACATCTTTACCACATGAAACACATACAAGATTCGAACCATCATTTACAGCGTTTACAATTTTCGCATTTAATACATTTGCCTTTGATTCAGAAACATTAAAATTTTAATGTATCACGCTTATTAGAAACTAAACTAACACTAATTTGAGATCTCTTGACAACCTTAGAAGTGCTCTTAGACTTAGTGTGCAGCAAGACTCTTTTCTTCAAATTACTGTCCTTAGACTCTGGTCTTCTAACACTACTAGATATTGCTACTCCTGTGGAATTAGAAGAAAACATGTTATATTTAGCAACTGGAGTTTGTGTTTTTGTTTTTATGACTCTATACATTCCTCGTGCGATTACATTCACATTCTTTTTCTTATCCTGCTCATATTTAGGTTTAAAACATGAAGTAACTAGGTTTGACGCATCCTTTTTAACCTCAACCTTAGAAACTGTCTTAGCCTTTAAATCTTTGTTTTTTTTCTTTGGTGTTAACAATCCTGACCTTGATGAAACACAGTTTACCTATGGTGTACAAAGTCCAATAATAATTTTTTGAAACTAACTTATGTATCTAATGACATTGTCTCTTGTAAAAACAGTGAAATCCACAAACTCAGAGACCACTTACTTGCATACTGTATACAATTGTCAGTCCTCAAGCTCCAAGACAATGCACGCCTTTAAGCCTCTACCCTAGTTCAGTTGACTAAAACATGACAGAGACTGCTGATCAACAACCAAGTTCCACCAAAGATAATCCTAGTTTTTCTTTTAAGGAGAATGTAAAACTCCTGTTTTAGTTAATAAGAGTGAGTAAACAGTAAAGTTCTGATTGTAACAGAAAGTCTTTTGGTTCTAAGACATGTTTTGTTTGTGGTAGTAAATTTCATTTGATAAAAGATTGTGATTTTTATGAGAAACAGTTGGAATTGAATAATAAACCTATGTGGACTAATGTTGCAAATATTCCCTCATTTGTACCAAAAGCAGCATCTGTTCCTGCTGGTAGTAGGAATAGACAAACATCTGTTCCTGCTGGTAGTAGGAATAGACCAACATCTGTTCCTGCTGGTAGACCATTTTCTGCTGGTTGGAAAAATACTACTGCTCGACCTATGACCAGACCAACAAGCCATTATTTTCAACACTTTCGTAGGTCTGGCTATTATAACCAACTGAAAATAGGATAGCAGGGAAGATGGTGAAACTGCTGTTAATCCCCTCAGCAGGATGTTGCCTTGAGAATACAAAGGCCAAATATGTAATGGGATCCAAAGAACAATGGTGGATCTCATCAATCAACATGGTTTTAAAACTATTAAAGATCCACAAGGCAGTCCAAGATCAGTAATGTCTTTGGGTCCTCTCATGTTACTAATTTGTTTGTTGTATGTGCATTGTAGGAAAATCCTCATAAGAATAGAGATTTAGGATAGTAGATTAGTGGATGTTCAGAAGCATGACAGGAAATAGGAGAAATAGGATGACTTTAGTTGAAGATATTGTAGAGGTACTGTGACTTTTGGAGGAGATGGCAATATCACTGGAAAAGGAACGCATAAGGACTTCCAAATGAACTTTGAAAATATTTATTATGGTGGAAAGACGCTTCAAAACTTTAACTTGTTCCTGTAACACAATATGTGAAGACCAAGAACAAAGTCCTTTTTAACAGATACAGAGTGGCCTAGCTCACCCTAAGGAGTTCCAACTACCTGAGAATAGTCAGGTGGTTCTCCAAATTCCAAGAAGGCACAATCTCTACTGTTTCACATTTGTCTTGACCATCCAACTGAAAGATATGTCACCTGTTTTCGGCAAAAAGCATCCTTAGAAGAGTCTACCAAATGGCATAGACGGATGGCTCATGTGAACTTCAAAAACATGAACAAGCTGGCTAAGCATGGATTAGTCAATGGGCTACCCTCCAAACTCTTCACAAATGAGCACAACTGTGTTGCCGTAAAAAACAAAGGAAAGCAACAACAAGGCCTTCTTACAGGCCCATCACAAGCAGTGAGCACCATTTCTGCTCCTCTCTAGTTACTTCACATGGATCTTTTTGGTCCTACTTCCATCAGAAGCATTGATCACAAGTACTATTCCTTGGTGGTTACAGATGACTTTAGCAGGTTCACATGTGGTGATTCTTTGGGACTAAAGGTGAACAATGGTATCCTTAAGGACTTTATTACTTTTATTGAAAACCAGTTAACTAAAAAGGTTAAAGCCATAAGGTGTGACAATGGGACAGAGTTTAAATTTTTTTGATTAATTGAACTCTGTGGGTCAAAGGGGATTAGGAGGGATTACAGTAATGCCATAACCCCACAACAAAATGGGGTTGCTGAAGAAAAAAGAACCTCTCATAGAGGCAGCAAGAACTATGCTTGCTGACTCTATGTTGCCTACCATGTTTTGGACAGAAGCAGTTAAAACTGCCTGTTAAGTCTTGAACAGGGTTCTAGTGACTAAACCCCATAACAAGACACCTTATGAACTAGTGTATGGGAAAGTTCCCAACATCAGTCATCTTAAACCTTTTGGGTGTCTTGTGACCATACTTAACACCAGTGACCACTTGGGAAAATTTGAGGGAAAAGCTGATGAAGGCTTTATTGTTGGGTATGCTGCTCATAGTAAGGCTTATAGGGTCTACAATTTATCCAGCAAAAAGATAGAAGAAACACTTAATCTGAGATATCTTGAAGATAAACCTAATGTTTAGGGTTTGGGTCATAAGTGGTATTTTGACCTTGACTATTTGACTGATTCTTTAGGTTATACTTGTGTCAAAACTAATCAACCTGCAGGTACCCAAGATACTAACATACATGCAGGTACACAAGCTGATTCAGATTCAGAGTGTGATGAACAAGTCATAGTTGTTCCTTCTTTTCCTTCTAACTCTTTTTCAGGTACAAAGGTTAATGAAGCTTCTGACATGGTGGTGGGCAGTTCAGATTATGCAGAGGAACTTGCTAGGCTTCAAAAGCAAGCATATGCAGCAAATGCTATAGCTGAGAAGCATCTGAGTCAAGCTGATAATGTCAACCAATGTAGGAATAGGTTTCTGCTGGTAAGTTGTTTCTGCTTGCTAGGTGTTACTATGATGGTCCTACTAGATCCATCTACTCCCTGTGTGTACACCGGTTCATAACTGATGCAACGATCAATTCCTCCTGTCACCTCATTGGGCTCAAGTGAACATTCTTCAAGATATCATCTCTCCATTCAGATCTTGCCAATTCCATTGTCCCATATTCATAAAGGAGGACATACCACCACCATCCTGACTCTGGCATTTTCACTTCCTCTTCATATGATGATGATTTTGGTGGTACTGTCACCAACTAGCACCGAAGTATAAGTGATTGACTCTGTTCCTACTCTATGAGAGGTGTGAACACTATTTCATCCACATCACAGATACTTTTGGATCTCACTTCACCTGTTCAGACAAGAGGTACATTGCAGAAGTCTAAATTTGGTACAAGTGCTTTTGTTAGCTATGTTCATGCTTAATAAAGGAACAATCACACAGATTATTTGCATTGTCTGTTTGCTTGTTTTCTTTCATAACTTGAACCAAGCAGTATTGCTCAAGCTCTTAATGATCCTGCTTGGATTGAAGCTATGCAAGAAGAGATGCAACAGTTTGTTAATCAGGAAGTATGGAAGCTTGTCCCTCTACCAGTTGGAAAAATTGCTATTAGGACAAAATGGATTCTGAAAAACAAAAGAGATGCTAGAGGTATAGTTGTAAGGAATAAAGCCAGGTTGGTGGCTCAAGGTCATAGGCAAGAGGATGGCAAATGAATAAAATAAGGTATTTGCACCAGTTGCTATAATTGAGCTATTAGACAATACAGCATTGCCTCATATATGGGATTTATGGTATATCAAATGATGTCAGAAGTGCTTGTCCTGTATGGTGGAACAATAGAAGAAGAAGTTTATGTTACACCAACCTAAGGGATTTGAAGATCCTCATTTCCCTAAGCATGTTTACAGAGTTGTGAAAGCTTTGTATGGTCTTCATCAAGCACCAAGGGCCTGGTATGCAAGATTGTCTACTTTTCTGTTAAAGCATAATTACAGAAGAGGTACAATAGACAAAACTCGTGGGCTCTTCATTAATGAGAATTTCCAGGATATCAATAACTTGTTCAGTCTAATGTGATGACATTATTTTTGGTCTACAAACAAGGCCTGGGTTGTGAGTGACACGTTGAGTCTTGATGAAAGGAGAAATTTGAGATGAGTGCTAAAGCGATGAGTTTAACATTTTTCTTATGCTACAAGTAAACATAAAAACAAAAAAAAAAAAAGCCTTTGGAATTTTATCAGCCAAGATAAGTATGTTCAGGACATACTTAAGAAATTTGATATGGAAAGTGTGAGACCTGCAACAACACCCTTTGAAGCTTCAAAGCCAAAATCCAAGGATAAACCTGATGATGCTGTTAATGTTTACTTATACAGATCCATGATAGGTTCCTCATGTATTTGACAGCTTCAAGGCCAAATATTCAGTTTGCAGTGAGTGCTTGTTCTAGACACCAGGTTACACCTTTGACTTCCAACTTGAATGCAGTTAAGAAGATCTTTAAGTATCTTAAAGGGCAACCAAAACTTGGTCTATGGTACCCAAGAGATTCTCCCTTTGTGTTGGAAGCATATAGTGATAGTGACTATGTTGGTTCTCATGGTGATAAAAATCAACAACTGGTGGATGTTAATTCTTGGGTAGAAGGTTGATTTCATGGCAGTGCAAAAAGCAAACCATTGTAGCTACTTCTTCCACTGAAGCCGAATATGTTGCTGCTGCTAACTGTTGTGGTCAGGTACTTTGGATTCAAAATCAATTGCTTGATTATGGGTTTAATTTTATGAACACCACATTTATTATTGATAATCAAAAGTACCATCTGCATAGTTAAAATCCTGTTTTTTCACCAAAGAACAAGCAATAAAGATAATTAGGTCACATTTTAATAAAGAGATAATCAAATGAGAAAAATCTTATTCAGGTGCTTAAGATTCACACAGATGAAAATGTGGCTGATTTGTTAACCAAGGCATTTGATGGACCTAGATTTCTTCATCTAGTGGTTCACATTGGGATGCTTAATCCCTAGATGCCATGGTTAAGGGGAGGATTTGGTCCCTAAGGGGAGGAACTGTAATTGATGAAATAATTTCCTAAGTAGTTTGGTTTTACTTTAATTTTTTCCACTTAATTTTTTCTTCTGGTTAGTTTTTTCATTTTTCTACTGATAGCTTAGTTGATTTAATCTAGTCAGTTTTTTCCAGTCTATGTTTTATCGGATGTTTTGGTCTAAGATTTTGCAGATAATTGGTTTATAAGTGTGGTTTTGCATGAAGAAAGCGGCATTATACTGATGATACATATTCATTCTGGTTTGGTCTGATGTATTGTCCTATTGGTTAAGGAGTTCCGACTGGTAGCTTCTGAAAATGTTTCCTACTAGGTAGAACAATTCCTGGTGGTTTTGTTCAGTTTGATTAACGATTGACATTTCTTGAGCAAAACTTAAATTGAGTTTACTACTAATTAAAAGTTATACGGTGAGAATAATTGGATATAGACTTCACAAACAGGGTCCTTATTTAAAGGGATAAGTACTATTTACCTTCACTTTAACTCTTACCTAAATTTAAAACCCTAACTTTTACTGCCCTTTTTCTCACACCTCTCTCTCTCTTTGGAAAAAATCAATTCCTACTAGCAAACGACCAGTAGCAACTCTCCTTCCACACCAGTACCAACACTCAATCGCATTTTTGTTATCAATCAAACAATAGGACATCTAAAAATATCGTGATGAACACAATAAGGTTGTTATCATGGAAACCTAAAGGGAGTGCAGACTATCATCAGGTTCTTGATTTTTTAAGGAATTCACATATCAGGTATGCCATTAGCCATGACCCAATCATATATGACTCTTTGGTCAAACAATTTTGGTCAACGGCCTCCCTCAGAACATTTGAGCAAGGCCCACCAGCTATAATAGCCACCATTGATAGAACCCCCTATACAATCACTGAATCACTAGTTCGGAGTCAACTTCAACTAGATGATGAAGGGGGGTTGAGGACTTACCAACTGCTGACATTTATTTAGGGATGGATAATATGGGGTATCCTACTGAAGGGAAACTGACCTTCCATAAGAATAAGTTCTCACCTTAATGGAGGTTCATTGTCCACACAATCATGCATTGTCTCAGCACCAAGTCTGGTAGCTGGGATCAATTTGGGAGTTCTTTGGCTACTGCTCTTATATGTTTAACTGAGGGAAGGAAGTTTAACTGGTCAAGCTATATTTTTAAAGGAATGGTTAACAACATTACCAATTCCTAAATTTGAGATGCTTACCTAGATTTCTACAAATGATCACTAAACATTGAAACAAGGAATTCAAAAACAGTAGTCATGCTTTTAACTAACCAGTAAGATGTTTGAAACATAGCTCAATTTCATGGGGACACAAATGCACTCTTGGCAACCAATGCTTCCTCCTGCTCCAACGACACATAGCGGGTGAAAGTTCAGGAGAGGCTGAACCAACTATTCCATATACAGTCCCTGAGACTTTGACTGAACCTGCACACTCCCATGATCAGGCATCATCACCACCTAGACCCAACCACCATTCCTGCTAGTGCTCAAGAGAATGAGCAGGGTCCTTTTTCAGATCCTAACCCTACATCTTCTTCCAGACCACAACATGCATCTGAACCTAAACAATTCACTTCCACAAATATGGAAGATGATGTATTTGGAGGTTCCTTTGATAACTCACCTCCAAGGTCCACCGAAGCTCCACTGCAGGTACCACCTCAGGAGGTGCTGAGGACCCTGATAACAACATCTTTGATGTTCTCTAAGTAAAATTCTCATGTGCATAAAATAGATTCTCAAGCATCTGATCTAAAAGACTCACAAGCTGGTGTTTTAAGAGTTGTATTGGAAAATAGGTAAGAAGGTTTAAGGAGTTGGAGGATAAAACTAAAAGGGAGAAAGAGGAAGTTTGTTATGACAGAATCTGACATAGAGGAAGAGGAAGAGCAGGATGTTAATCCTCTCATTAAGCTGGGCCTAAGGCGCTGCTACTAGCTACTGATGATTCCATTGTTCTACGGAGGTTCCCAATGAGGATGATATTCCTCCTAGTTCATCCATTCCCTCTGATGCTTTTGCTAGTGGATCAACTATTCCTCCTGATGTCACTACTGGTCCTACTGATGCTCCCTCTGACAAGGGAAAGTCCCCTATGTTGGAGGAAGAACCTCCAGTGAGAGAAAGATCATTCAGACAGAAGGGAGAGGACAGGGTGGTTAGGAGCATAACTGGCTAGCGAGACTATATGAGGAAGAACAAGCTGAACTGGCAAGAGAAAGAGAAGAGCAAAAGCAGAAAAGACAAAAGGATGTGTTAGAGTCTATAAAATATTACACTGATGCTGATTGGAATGAGATAATAGGTCAGGCTCATGCTAACCAAGGACTTTCTACTGATTTGTTGTGTCCTAATGTAAATGAGGACACCTTTGCAGAGAGGATGGTAGCTATTATTGCTGAAAGAAGACAAAAGTTTGCTGCTCAAAGGTTCCAAGATAAGAGAAATAAGCCAATGACTTATGCACAACAGAGAGATTATATGAGGACCTTTGTCAAAAACCAAAGCTCCACCATCTACATAACAGGCTGGACAATGAAACATGTGAGGTCCTTTTCTGATGATCAACTCAAAGATGAGTTTGAAAAGATCAGACATGCTGTTGCTAATCTGCACTCACAACACCTAAGGAGGTCTCTTAAAAGACAAGGAGCAGATTTAGAACAACCTGATTCAAAGAAGTCTAAATCCACTGAACCTCAAAAGACTTCTATTCCTGCTGCTTCAAGACCATCATCTGCTGGTGTTATACCTGATGTACACCAATCACCATTTGTTGATACTTCACCTGCTAAGGCTTCATCCCACCCTGATGTTACACCGGATACATCAAAACAACCATCTGTTGCTCCTACACCACCATCTGGTTTTTCAGCTACACCTACTGTTACCAGGACATCTGGTCCTAGAACAAGAAATCAATCCTCTGCTGCTGGTATTAAGACATATAGTACCAGGAGGAAAATCACTTGGATCAAGAAAGATGTCATCTCTCTGAAGTAGATTTGAATGCTGCTAATAAATCCTTCATCAAAGTTTTATTTGATGATGCAATCTGATGATTCTGATGGTTGATACCAACCCTTTTTAATTGGCATGCCTTGCTGTCATGGGAATTTTTCCTACTGGCTTGGGTGATGTTAATGCACTATACTTCACAAATAAGTCTTCAAAGTACTTCACTCATCTGAGGGAGATTCTTCACTTGCTTGATAGGCAAGATTTGTCTAAGCTTTATGGGATGGTTGTAAAGCACTATGAAGCAAATCCTATAGCTGGTGCAGGAATGATGCTATGGGGAGATCTCTATGTTTTGTTTGAGTCTGTTGAAGGAGGTTGTAGTGTAGAAGTTTGGGTTGATCAAAAGGATTGGGTTGTCCGTAGCTGGAGATTATTTTTCTTTTTCTGGTGTTCATGTCTTAGAGACATTTTCTGGCACGGTCCTATATATGTTTGCAGATACACCCTATCCTCTTTCAGCTTCAACCATGAAGAAAATGTTGAAGCACAAAATGGAAGTTGAAATTAATGGTATAGGGAATGATATGACACATGCTGAGCAGCTAATTGCATTCATCAAAAATCGGCTTGCTGCTTGTCTTCCATCTGCATAATTCTGGTACTTTGTCACTCTCTTGTACATAATCTATCTTTTGATGTGTCTTACTGTTAATCTTTTGGTTCTCTTTATCATTTGTAAAGTTGTTGTAAAAGACGTTTTTGCCTTTTTGAGAAAATCTTGGTTTTTGGTAAAATTCTTTTGGGTTTAGATCACATGGTTTAAAAATAAAATGCAGATGAGCACTTTTGTTTTTTTACACTCATCTTTGACTCTCTGTGATCTGTTTTGGTTAAATGATTTTGTGGCATACTCTTCAAGGAATTATTTTTTTGGTGCAACACTCTATGGTTCTCAATTACCAGGCCATCAGGCTAGAATCAATTGAGTTTTGGTTTCAATTCCCAGGTCTTGGACCAGAATGAATTGTTATAGCTGTAATGGTTTGCTTAAAACCATAGGGTCTCTCAACTGACCTATGTTTCATGTACCAATTAGTTGAGATGGTTTGCAGTCCACCATGGGAGTAACCCTTTCTGGGTCCCAAGGATTGTCTAGCCCACAAGCAAACGGCTAAAGTGGTAAAGCGAATAAAATCCGGTGTTGGTTGCCAGGTTACCCAAAACTGGATGGTTTTCACTTGCCTTATTCTTGAAATGAAAAGTGGCTAGTCCTGAGCAAACGGCTACAGGTAAAGACGCCTCAAATCCGTTTATGGCTGTAATGACTTGCCAAAAGTCATATAGTTCTTCCACTTACTATGATTCATGTTCTGAAAGTGGAAAATGGTTTCAGTCCTCCATGGATTTAACCCTTCTGGGGTGCTAAGACTGAACTAGCCCAAGAGTGAATAGTACTTGTAAAGCTCATACAAACCCATTCTTGTAGCTGGGGTGGTCCCGTTACAGTCCGAAGTTTATGATGCTGATTTTCTTGTATACTGATTCGACTTAAATGACGAGTTAGGCTTTTGGTGCCGGTTTTCAAGATGTTGCTGTTCAATCCTCTGGTGATTTCAATGAAAGATCTATCTAGAAACTTGAAGTTAACTATGTCAAATTCAAGTTTAGGGGAGGATTGTTAGGAATTTTGTAATAGATAGTTCCTACTAGTAGGTATGTAGTTCCTACTGGTAGAGTAAACAGTTCCTGCTGGTAGTGTAGTTCCTACTGGTAAGGATAATAGTATAGTTAGTACTGGCAGTACAAAAGTCATTCCTGCTGGGAGAACAAATAATTATCCTGGTAAGTATTAGCTTACAACCGGGTTGTTAGTAAATTTAGTTAGCATATGGATATGCATGGAGATATCCTAGGAGTGATAACACTTATACACTTTAGCATTTTGTTAGGGTTATCCGTCCGTGGTATTTTAATAAACCTAGAGTTGGATGAATAACAAAAAACTGATTGATCCATTAGAAAAACACGTTTATTATCAATAGAAAAGATCCATTGACGAAGGCGGGGATCATTGTTTTAGTTAATTTTTACTCTTTTTTTATATGTCGCGTATACAAAATTTTTAAATTGTTAGGAGTCTCTCTTAGAGTGTAGCGTTGTGATTGACATAACTGCTCTACAACCTTAACAGTGACGTAAAGACTACTAGCTGGACCATACATATATGTAAGACATACAATAAAAGTCCCTTTATAGCATCATTTATCCCATGTAATTCACTAATTTTGTTTAATTATTACAAAGAATTGTTACTTAATCGCTTGTATTTGAGAATTGCAGTAATTATGTAGAAATTAGTGAAAGTTAACTAAAAGGCACGCATTCTGGAGCTTAAACGAAGATATTTGAAGATTACTGTTCTGACAACCAATACACCGTATCCATCAAGGAAGATACGGCGTATCTGTGCATACACTTCACAAAAGACCACGAAGGAAACAAGGGAATACACCGTATCCAGGAATGACCAATACGCCGCATTCAAGCCATATGGAAATAAAATATTATGGAATATATCAAACGTGGTCCCTACTCCAAGAAACCCCCAATACTTCGTATCAAAGACTCTTAATACGCCGTATCGACCTTTTTCCAGACCTTATAAATAGAAAACTCAAAAACGAGTTTTAAGTGTGCTAATCATATTTTTGATACCTAAACCATAAAAGTCGATTTTCAGAGGAGAAGAAGAGCAGAAGAGGTCTTACAACATGATTAATTTAATAGGAAACAACTTGTAATCTCCTATACTCTTGTAATCGTTCAGTTTTTGGTATCATTCGTTAACTCGGTTAGTTTACCTTGGCTAAATTATTTACTCTATATGATATATGAGACGTTGAAGGCTAATACCTTCGGGTATTAGCCATTATTATGAAGATTTGAATGTTTGGTTTGTTTATCTCGATTACTTAATTTATCGTTGATTACTTGTTTGTCTTTATCAATTTATACTTGTTTACGTGATTTTATATGTGACATATCATTCAACTAGATCTAGTGATACGGACCAAGTAATCTAGATACCGGGATAGCTCTCCATATAGTGATTTATACATCTAGACAAATAGGATCACAATTAACGACCTATCTTTGCCCTTAGATTATGAGCTTAGTTGGACCGCAGGTGACCCAGGGATCAACAAGTACTCTCCAATTAATTGGTAAAAGACTTGGTAGTATACTACAAGTGTATGTAATAGCCATTAAGAGTAAGTGGGTAAAGCTCCATGAGCTAGGGTTAGACAAACACCATTGCTTTAATCCTAAGTATAGACGCATTTCATTTGAGGAACTCCGGGTGTTTGGCAAAGCACCCGCTTGGGGCAACAACTTATGAATAACATTTACTTAAGACTTCGGTGTCATGAGCTTAGTGTAATAATATAATATTATTTACCTATGATAATTGTATTCGTTGCAATTATTACTATTACATTGACTTCTATTTAACTATTACGTTTCAAACCTGTAAATTTCACTCAACCTTTGTGTTGACCCTTTTAGCATGTTTATCTCAGGTAATTGTGCAAACTAAGGTACGAAGTAGCATTGGACTTGAGGACGTCCAAACTTGTTATCATTCAAACTTTATGTTTTCAATGTACTTTGGGACCTCCTTTTGTAAAACTCTAAAATAATGTTGAATGATAACTAAATTTTCCAAAACATCTCTTTTGAATCGTTTTCTATGATTATGATTGTTGATTCATGAAGTGATACCCCAATTTAGCTTCCGCTGCTATATGTCAAATAAGGGGTGTTACAGATTGGTATCAGAGCCTCGATTATAGAGAACAATGTTAAAACCTAAACTATAACTACTTTTTACATCCAAGAAAGTCCTCCGTACCACTATATTTCCTGAATAGTATGTAAAGATACATAACTATTATATAAATAACTTATGTTATTTTCACTGGGTTGTTACAGAATTATGTCTACTCCCGACTATATCTACCCTATTATCGTCCCATCTGATTCTGATGTTAAGGATGCTTTTTCCTCTACAAATACTCTTGACTATATCCCGGCTTCACCGGACTATTCCCTAGCCTCACCGGTGATAAGATCGTTTATAGCTCAAGATTGATTAGATCTTATATATCTAGGATGAACAATAACAATGATTGATAACATGCAGCAGAGTAATAAAGAACACAATCAAAGTTATCACAAGGTTTTGTTTATTGAACGTTTCCCTATTACCCCAACTATAACTTGGGGCTACACCAACTAACTATGGTGTACTATTCGACTCTCATCAGTCGACTTGCTATCTTTAACTTCTAGACTCTCATTGGAGAGCTCTAGTTTTTCTATAGATCTATTTTTCTAAATGCCTGGACACTCCTTTTATAGGCTTAAGGAGTCCTAGGTTACAAGGAAACTATTTAATAACTAAAATGAGAGAATCACTTAATTATCTTCTCATTAATATACATTCTTATCTTTTTTGACCAAATCTTTATTTTCTTCTACATCTTGTAGGAAACTTCATGATGACATTTTGGTCCTTCTTGTTTCCATCTTGTATTCATTCTTTTATTCACTTTTTGTCTCATCAAATCAAGGAATCCCAACGAATCTGTCCCGCTGTATTTGATGATGCAAAACAAACAAAGTCTGTTACGAAACATCATCATCAAAGCCAAAGTTCCCTAGAATGTTGAGATGTATTCATTCCTGAATGAAACAAAATTTTCAATGCTTCCCTTGACTTAAGATAAGAATTAGAATCCTTGGACATGTTCACCACCATAATAAGCTGCAACTTATATCTTTAGTCTTTTTCCCTCTTTTTGTACAATTAGTTAGGGGTCTTCCTGTAGAACTGCAACATTGGATAATAACAGCTACAAACAATATACCACAACACTACAAAATTTCTATGCTTCACATGAAAACCTATAAGATCGTTGTAGCTCTAGTTCGATTAGAACTTTAATATAGGATAATGATAACATAGGCGGAATATTCAAACATAGAATCAATATTATCATAACAAGGTTTTACCAAACATTCACCACAATGTAGCAAATAAATGGTTAAATATTTTAACATTAAGCTTCCCCTGAAACCCATATGTTAACCATTTCTTGAATCTTCAATTTTGTAGGCTCTATGTAATGATCACTAATGAAGAAAACTAAGTATTAACGAACTTGATGTTGAAGTAGAATAACCCAAACTTGTGTCTTATGTCTTGCACTATAATATGATAAGAACTCATAATCTTCTTCTCCGTTTTATGAGTAGACCTCGATCTCTTGATAAATCCGCATGCCTTACATGAGTCACTGAGCCAAGTGATAGTAAATACCTGTGAGTACTACAATGTATCTCCTTACATCAGGTAAAAACTAGTTTTATCAAGTCTTCATCATAAACCGTATATAACCAAACAAGTTATCTCCAAGACCAAAAGATATAATAAGAACACGCATCTAAAAAATCCACTTCATCTTCAAATAAGTGATAAACAATCTTCTTCGTAATCAATTAATCCAATAAATACGAGCCTTTAATTCAGTTAAGAACCAAAATACCTTCTGTGTGTGTCACCCATCTGTCCGAAATCTTGTATCCATCCGAGAAGAAAAATCATTCCTTGTACAATATCGGATGACATTAACAGTATAAACATTTTCTCGGACGAAATAAACAGTACCTTCGAACAGTATTAATCGTGCTCAACAGTATTAACATGTAATGAAAGCAGTACTAACTTCCTTGTTCGAACAGTTAGCAATTTTTCATTGAAGCCCAATATAAACAAATCATATACACGAATTAGGGTTTCTTCTAACTTTCCATACCCTAGTACACGACTGTATCCAATTTATAAACAAGCACGCAACATCAGATACCAAACACTAAACACGAATAAACTGAATACATATCAGTTATCCATATTAACGAAAACCTTCTGTATGGACCACCATGTTACCTCCACATGCCATAACCAGTGTACCCCATGCTATCAACTACAAACTGCCAACAGTAGCAATTACTTGGCAGCATTAACCTTTTATTTTAACAGCATGTACTCGAATCCTTAAGCCCAACAGTTCCTTGGCAGTTTCATGCATATCCATGCTAGAACCAACAGTATAAACCTTCACGTGTTTGAACAAGGTATATTGGTGTGATAGAATCTTTTAAGCACAAACCTTGTATACAAATCAAAGTATAACAGCAGAAACCAACTGTTTCCATCTCTCCATGTGCATGATTCTTGCGTTCAACAGTATTAAGCATGATTCTCCTTTAAAGCCTAAATAGTAACAAACTTAAACGAACTGTGTAAACCCTCACGTCCATACAGTTGTATACTATTAATATTTACTTCTTTATGCCCAAATAATTTATAAACAAATACATGTGCAACTGCCATATCTTCTATTTTTATAACCGAATCATATCTTACTTTATAAAAGATCTCTTTGTCATCCAATATTTCTTTATTTAAAAGAGAATCTCTTTGTCTCTATATTTTCCTTGAATTCATACCACCACAACGATCCAAAAAGATCACACATCTATTATGCGTGATACATATCCATTCAGAACACAAAATTCCATAAACGAACCATCTCAGTTAGAAACCAATATAAATAGGCACCCTTAAAGCTCATCAATCACACGCATTCACCCACGACATTACAGCCATAACTCCATACAAATCCCATGTGTACGTTTGACAAGCAGCAGTACAAAGTATAGACGGCAGTACTAACATTCGTTGAACACAAACAAGCAGTATTAAAATCTTCCTTGTGCAACCTGCTGTTACAACTTCTTGTAATATCATTAATCTTCTTCTCTTATGTCCCTTAAATCATGAACATAACCATACGCGTGATGTACAATATCTGGGATTTGCGTCTTCACTAGCAAACGATACAACAACAGCTAGTAACGAGACAACAACAGCAGTAAAACATGAAGATTCGACACCAGTAATCATGCTACTAGGGTTCATCATCACCCCCTTGGGTAACTCACCATGACTAGTAACACCACAGACTTCAACCTCAATATTCAACAAACCCTAAGTTTGTTAAACATGCATCGTGAACCTCAGAAACCCACCATGAAATCCAAAAACATTCACCAATTCGTATTGCATACCAATACAGGTAGAGAGGACGAAAAGATGTTGTTATGGCAGCTACTTCGAAACCCTAAAGAAAACTTTTACCACGAAAATGATTTCTTGAAGATTAGGGTTTTTAGGGTTTCTTCAAAAACCTTGTAGATCCTAGATCGAGAGCCACGAGGCTCTGATACCACATGTTGAGTTTAAAGATCTAGGCTTAGTCTAGGATTAACAACATCAATGAACATAAAATATGTATAGCAGAATTAACATAAGAACAATGATATTGTAACAAGGTTTTACCAAACATTCACCACAGCCCCAATATTATTTGATCAGAATAATACGGTTACATCAATGAACTGTAACAGGGATCAAGGAAAACCTTGATTACCTTGAGGCTACACCAACTCTTTATATACTAGAGATATCTAGGTTTACAAGGAAACATAATAAATACAATAAGGAAACTAAATCTTTTAATCTTTATCTTTATTCTTCTTGAGCATATCTTTTAGTATCTTCTGATATCTTCCATCTTTTGTAGAATATACTCCACCAGCTTGAAGAATCTCTTATTGTCGATTTAGGTCCTTTTCCTTTAAGTCCTTCATGTTTCATTCTTGTTTTGTCTTATCAACTCAAATATAATTCCCAACATTCCACCCAAAAGTAATGAGTTTGAAGGCGAGATCATCCCATGTAGCGACTTTCGTCTCGGCACATCCCAACCTTGCGGCTAAGTGACCAGGCTTTTGATACCCCACAGAGACTAGTATCGAGACTCACGGACCTTCGATTTCAAAACTCTTGGATTTCCCGTATATACATAAAATCACAACTTAAAATGAAATAGTCTTAGTTCAAAAGCATATTTAAATTTAAGAAAAAGATATTTTCCCTATATTTATTAATTCACGTTTACTATATTTAATATAATTACACATCCTTTAAACTAAGGAAATCCTTGACCTTTTAGAAGGCTGCAACATCGGTTGTGAGCCGGCAAGATGCAGCAAACTTTTATCAGTCCACGGTTTTTATTATTATTATTACCTCATTTTTTCATTTTTTTTACACTTTATATTACCATGATATAGAGAAAATTTCTTTTTAGAAAATTTAAGTATAAATTTGAACTAAAATTATTGATATCGACTATACTTCAAAAATTGTTGATTTAAGTTTAATTTTCGAAGAGAGCACGTATTATTAGTCCGGTTAGAAGCTTATGGGAGA
>BQNB010124749.1:390-19886 GCA_026074375.1 Tanacetum coccineum
CAAAACAAAAAACTCTATAGCCCCTTGTAATATTATATACTAATAAATATACCAAAAGAGAAGAATACTACAACCACATAATTTTTATAAAAAATTATTCACAAAATGATGTGTCATGTATACTTGTGAATGCATATAAGAGATAAGTAAAAAATAAATTTGAGAATGTCATTAACTTTATGACACATCATTTTGTGAAAAAATTTGTGTAAGAGTGCAAGGTGTCATAACTAGAGATGCAAAAGAAATCGGTTAAAACCGGTTTTCGGTTTTTAGAAAACCGGTTTTAAAATAACCGGTTTTTCTAATAACCGGGTTCGGTTTTTTCGGTTTTTCTGAAATCGGTTTTTTTCGGTTATAAATGTTCGGAATCGGTTTTTATACCGGTTCGGTTTTTTTCGGAATTTAAAACTTCGAACATTTATTTAATAAACTTGTTAATTATCAAACATTTAATTAAACAATACACCGGAAACATACTAAACAAATACAATCATAACTTTTTATTTGCACCGGAAACATACTAAAAAAATACAACCATAACTTTTATTTAAACAATACAATTATACAACTAAAAATATATAAATACTAATACATTTCGAGCTTCGGCATTGCCATCACCCGTTATACTCAATCCATTAAATCTTCCAAAAAATCTTCTACATCTACGTGTTCAATATCTAAGTCTTCAAACTCACCTTCATCTAATTCGGTATTCGGAGGTGATATCCCTAAATTAACTTCTTCTCTTGCTATAGTTTCTTCAACGTCTTCTAATATCGGACCTTCCAACGATGTTTCATGTTGTACCCTATCTACTCCGTTCAAATAATCTTTCAAACATACACATACTTCCACGGATTCGGGGGTTAGTCTTGACCTTCTTTCCGATATAATTCTACCGCTAATAGAAAAGGCCGATTCGGAAGCTACCGTCGAAGCTTGGACCGTTAATAAGTCACGAGCCATAGCGGATAAAATTGGAAATTGGATTTCCCTTTCTTTCCACCAAGCCAAAATGTCAAAGTTTGTAAACTCTTCGGGCCTTAAAGTTATTAAAAAGTTTGTAGCCATATATTGTCCCAACTCGCTTGTTGGGGCCGATGTTCGTTGACGCTTTGTAGCGTCTTCAAATAAACTATTATAAAGGTTTATATTAATGTCACTTGCCATTCGGGACGATCCGGCCCGCATTTGATCAACAATTGGGTTTTGTTGTTGACCATATTTTGTTGCATAAATTCCAAATAATTTTTTAAAGTTATCGTTAAATATAAAAATTTGGGAGTTTATATAGTTGGGGTCGGGGTTGTTAGCGTCTAACCCAAAGGATAAGTCTAAATTGTTCATTATTCTTGTTATTAAAAGTTCTACGCCTCCAACATTTAAACATGGATTAAGTGCGGCGGAACAAGTAAAAACCAAAGGTAAATTAGCAAAATATTTTACAAATTTCTTTTTTATAACTTTAACCATTCTTCTAAACATTTGACTAGGTGAGGTTTTTAATTCGTCTAATTTTTCCGTCATAGCATAAATTTGATTTAAAACTAATGAGCTAGTTGGGTAATAAACACCCGATAATATAGTTGTTGCCACTTTAAAAACTTGTAAAAAAATAGTTAAATCATTTAGTAAATCCCAATCTTGGTCGCTTATCGAAACGGACTTATTTCTATTAACAAGTGTTTCATTAAAAGCGTTTAAAGTCTCACGTTGTCGTAATATATTTTCAAACATCATGCAAGTAGAATTCCACCTAGTATTATTATCATAGCAAGGTCCTAGGGGTTCTTCACCACATTGTTTACGAAAACGTCTATAGTTCATTTGTCGTTCGTTACTCGAACTATATATAGTTACTAATAAACCCCTAAATTTCATCCTTAAACTATCACATATTTTTAATGCCGCTTGCACGGATAAATTTATAACATGAGCAACACAACGGGAATGAAAAAAAAGACCATCTAAAACGGGTTTTATACGTAATTTTAACAAATCCATAGCTCTAGTATTATTGGATGCATTATCTAGTGAAATCGTAAAAACTTTATCATCTAAATTATATTCAATTAAAGTGTCATGTAAAATTTTTCTTAAATTAGATCCCGTATGAGGATAACCAAATAGTTTAAAAGCAATTGTCCGTTTCATTAATAACCAAGATTCGGGATTAAACCAATGAGCCGTAACGGCTAAATAAGAATTTGCCGTACCATGTGGTGCGGTCCAAGTATCCGTAGTTATAGAAACACCATATTTATAATCACGAAAACCATCAATAATATCTTTTTTAGCCGTTTCCCATAATTTAAAAGCATCACTTCTAAGAGTAGTACGACTTACATGTTGATACCGCGGTTGTAGCCTCCTTTTGATGATCTCCGTAAGCTTGACGTTGTCGAAGTGGTTGAATGGAAGCGCTTGTTGAATGACAAACTTCGTAAAATCAAGTCGAACCGCATCATTATCAAATATAAAAACTTGACCATCCGCACCAATAGTACCTTGTGACGTATCATTTTGGCTAACCGCATTACAACCGTTCTTATGAGTCCGGAGTGTAGTGTTAGACGCGGGGTTATAAAATTTCATACATTTCTTGCAACGCGCCTTTTCCACCCCATCGATCATAATACACATATCGTAATTAGACCAAACATCGCCTTTTCTCGTAGTTGGTCTAATTCGCACCACATCTTCATTTGTGTAAACTTTTCGTACATGGCTAGTAGAAATGGAGGGATTAGTGGAAGCTTGTTGTGATTGTGAGTTTTCCATTATAGAGGGATTTGAGAAATTAGAGTATATATATCACAATTAGAGAGAAAAAGAGAGATTAGTGAGTGTTTTTGATGTGTTTTCAACCCCAACCCATTACATGTATTTATAGTACTAAGCCATGCCCTAAAATCATCAAAAAACACACAAAAAAACGGGTATAAACGGCTAGTAGCCGTTGGGATTTTTTTTTTTTTAAACTAAAATAACCGGTTAAAACCGGTTTTTTTTTTTTAAATGTAACGGCTACTTTGACTTCCATGTTGACCGGTTTTTTTAACCGGTTAAAACCGGTTTTTTTTTTTAAAAACTATTAACGGTTATAAAAAAAAAAATTAAAAATTAAAAAAAAAATAAAAAACCGGGTTTAACCAGTTTTTTAAAAAACCCGGTTAAAACCGGTAAAAACCGGTACATTAAAAAACCCGAAAACCGGTATAACCGGTTCGGTTATATAAAACCGGTTCGGTTTTTAAAAAACCATTTTTTTAAAAAACCGGTTACGGTTTTTTATACCGATTTTTTAAAAAACCGGTTTACATTTGCATCTCTAGTAGGAATACCCACACAAGAAAACTATATGGATGTGATACCAGTGTACTAAGCCCAAATCACGATTAGCCCATTAGATTTTGACAAGAATGAAAATTAAGAAAAAATAAAAAGAATGATTATAAGCTAAAAAAAAAACAAATTGTTCGAATTTGTTGGGTCGAATGGAGTTTGGTCATGGGTCAGGCTCGGGATAACTTGGGCTTAAGCCCGTAACGCTTACACAATTAGATTAAATAAATGAGCTCGATACCCGTTACTAGCCTATTACAACATTTTTAATATATAAAGACCGTGCTTCTATAATTAATAGCCAAGCTTCCTTGTTCGGCTCAATATTTAACAAAATTGCTTCATCATCTTCATTGAATGTAACATGATAGGTTTCTTCCATTTCTTGTCTTTTGATGTTGAATACCCTGAATGCTTTGGCCACTAGAGAATAGCTAAGAAAGAATCCATCATCAAATTTTGCATCAAATTTTCTCAAGTGGTCTCTTATTGTGAATGTGTACAGGACAACCAAACTCATAGAAGTAGCTGATATCAGGAGATCTTCCTCTTAATACATCATAAGCTATCTTCCCATGTCTCTTGACAATGAAATATCTGTTTTGGGTGTAACAAGTAGTGTTTACAGCCTCTCCCCAAAATTGTTTAGGGAGATTTGCACTATTTAACATAGTCCTAGCTGCTTCAATTAGGGTTTCGTTTCTTCTTTCAGCTACAACATTTTGTTTAGTGGTACAAGGAGATGAGAAATTTTGAGAATTTCCTTTTTCATCATAGAATTCTTTTAGCTTGTGGTTTCTAAACTCTGTTCCATTATCACTTCTCAGCTCCTTTACCCTTACTTCATTGATATTTTCCATCTTTTTGATAAAAGACATGATGCAATCAGCTGCATCACTTTTTTTCTTAAGGCAAAATACCTAGGTGTACCTTGAGTACTCATCTACTATAACCAGGGTATATTTGTTGTGACTGATGGTTTGGGGTTTAACAAGTCAAAACAAATCCATATAAAGGAGATGTAAGCAATTGCTGATGGAAAATGATCTCTTGGTTTTGAATGATGCTCTATGGTGCGTCCCTTTCTCATAGGCTGAACAAGTTTTATATTTTGAGAAAGTAAGAGATGGAAGACCAGCTACAAGATTTTGTCTTGCAAGTTTGTTAATGTTTATGAAGTTGAGGTGGGATAATCTCTTATGCCAAAGCTAGTTAACACTATTGGATGCTTTGGCAAAGAAACATGCATTGCTTTCTTCATTGTAGGATGACATATTAATAACATAGACATCCCTTCTTCTAGGAGCAATAATCACAACTTCATTGTTTTGGTTGAATATGATTCCCTGAGTCTTTGTAAACAGAAATTTAAAGTTAGCATCACATAACTGGATGATGCTGATCAAATTGTGTTTCAGACCATTCACATATGCAACTCTGGTAAAAGTGATTCAATTACAGTTCATTGAACCATATCCTTCTGTGTCACCTGAAGAGTTATTCCCAAATACCACTTTTGGACCTGACTCTTTTGAATATTTGTGCATATATTGTTTAACCCATGTCATGTGTCTAGAACAACCACTATCTAGATACCATACAGACTTCTTTAAGTAATCATGCACAGACATTTTGAAACAAATTAGTTTCTTTTGTGAACCCACTTTTCAGTGGGTTTATTAGATTGCTGACTAGCAATCCTTGGTTTCCTTTTGTTTGAGGCAGGTAGTACAGTCAGCGGTTTCATAAGCTATGCTACCACAGATGTCACATCCAGGGTAGTACTCACACTCATCGGAGTGATGGTCATTGAAACTGCAGTACTTGCAATCAATGAAGGGCTTAGGAATCATAGGTGCCTTCCTTGAAGATGAACCCTAAGTAGACTGAGCTTTCAGCTTAGCCAGGGTTTTCTTAACATCAGCTTGTTTAGGATGTTCCTTAGTCAAATGGTTAGTGGATCCACATGTAGAGTATTTGGGTTTCATATAGAAATCCTCTGGGATGTGATTTCTAAACCCATAGTGTTTACAAGGTCCAAACCAGGTCTTTTGTTTACCTTTGGCAGATTTTGAACTTCCTGATTGAGAGACAGATGAAGAGGTGTCTGAAGGAATCTTGATTTGCTCTTTAAGACCTTTTACCTCTTTTATCAGAGTAAGAAGCAGTTGCTCAGTGGATGAGTCAGCTTTCTTGACAGGATCGGGGTCAGGGGCAGAGGGTGACACAGTCTTAGCCTTTTTCTTAGGAGCCTTGACCGTTGACCTTTTGTCAAGGACCTTTGAATCTCTTCAGAGACAACTAGGGTCAGAGTCAAGTCAGCAAGGATTAATACATCAACTGATGTACCAATCAGACCCTATAAGTTTAGGAAGAGGAGGTAGAGGTTCCGGATTGCCACACCTAGACTCGGAGTCCGAGGTGGTTTTAGGGACAGTCTCAGATGGAGACTCAGCGGCCTTAGAAAACAATACTTCCTTTGAGGAAATATCGTCCTTTTTCTTTCCTTTTCCTCCTAAGGCTCGGACAATGTTACTAGGTACTTGCTTATTGAGCAATTGGTTAAGAGTGACTTTGCTAGAGGTCTACTTCTCAATGACTTTCTTTAAGTCAGAGATTTCATCTCTCTGATATTCTTTTTCTAGATTTAATCTGGTGATCTTATTTTAGAGAGAGCAGTTTAGAGCCTTGGTGTTTTTAAGGTCAGCTAGTTCAGACTTACATGAGGACAACTCTTGGTTAAGAGAGTTGAACTTGCTGAGCAAGTTTCTCCTCTGATCCTCCACATAATAGAGATCAACATGGGTATAGTCAAGAACATGTTTCCTTACCCACTGAACTTATCTGGCATCATTCTTTCCAACAGATAGTTCTTTCTCAGCAATAGCCATAAAAGATTTGACCTTAGTAACTCTTCATCTTCAGAGGAAACTGACTCCTCATCCTAGTCAAATGACTCAGCAACCAACCCCTTTTCACTTTTACCCTCAGACAGACTATTAATCTTTTTGGTAAGGATAGCTATCTTAGCTTCCAGACCATTGTATTTCCTTTTGTAGTCCTTTTGATGATTGTCAACACTTTGATTGTGTTGAGGTGTTGAGTTGGATTGAAACTTGGGTTTGCTATATGTTTTGTTTGAAGAATGATAGGAAGGTGTGGAAGTTTTGGTTGATGGACAGTCTTTTTGAAAGTGGCCTAGTTTACCACAAGCAAAACATGTTTCTTTGGTTTTGTCGATAGGTTTCTTGGTTGATCCAGCTCTTCCAGACCTTTTGTAGTATCTCTTCTGATTGGCAAGAAGCGCCCAGTCATGAAATTCAGCGTTCTGGTCAGCTAAAAATTCGTTGTTGATTCTGGTGTCTTCTTCAACATCTGAGTCACTGTCCTGAAGTTAAGTGTTAGAAATCAAGGCTTTTGAACTTGAGGCTTGTATAGAAAATCTAGTAGAATCTGACTCATAGATCTAATCTATTAGGCCCTCTTCATAGTTGTATTTTCCATACAAGGTAGCCAAAGTATCATTTTTTATGGAGTTATTGGCCCTCTGAGTTTGATTCATACTTAGCCATTTATTTGGCAAGTTATTGACAAACGTGGCATTAACTACAGCTTGTGGAATGGAAACACCATTGTTTTCAGGGTCGTTTAATAAGCATTTCAGCCTTGTGAATGTTCCATTCACTTTTTCACGCTCAAGTGCTTTGAAAGCATTGAATTTGAGTCTTAAGGCAGCAATCTTAGTATCTCTAGTTTTGAATGGTCCCTCATGAGCTAGGACTAGGTCAGTCCACATAGCTTTAGTAGTAGTACACTTAATGACAGATTTCATGTTTTGGTAGACACGAGATAATGATACTTTTTAATCTCTTGTCTTGATTAGCAAGTTTTCTGTCCTCAGGTGACCATTGTTTTTTAGGTTTGGTCAATTGATTTGTAGAGGTGGACAAAGGTGACATAGGCACAAAAGGTCCGTTTTTCAAAATCTCAATGAGATAAGGTTCAAGTCCATCTAAATAGACAAAGAACCTATCTTTCCTACTGGAAAAATCTTCTACATCAAATGCAAGAACATTAGTGACATGAGAACCTCCTCTTGAGTCAAGAAGTTAAGGGAGATCCTCATTAACAACATTCTGAGCTACATTGGTTGTAGTCGTGTTGTTAGTGATGTCAACTAGAATAGGGTCAGTTCGGTTAGGGCTTGTATGGTTACCAATATTTGTTCCTAAAGATGGTGGGATAGGTGGTACAGTTCCAGACATGATTGAATCTTGATTTGTTTTAAACAAAGAACAGTTTATACAATGTTTAATAAATCAAACTGCTTTGATACCAATTGAAAGTCCCAAATAACACGTCTATATGGAAGTATAACACCTATCAAACTGCTCTGATTTGTTTAAAACGTCTATATGAAAGTATAACACAAGTAATAACTTTTCAATCGTGTAATGCTTTATTGATATAATCAAAGTATTACAATATGCTATGGATCACATAAGTTGAATGACAATGTAAGATCACCCTTTGAACAAGTAAACTTGACAATGAATCAAGTTTACAAGCGAACTTATAGAGTCCCGCTGATAGGATCAGCTGACTAAAGTGTAAGTTTGACAAAGGAGTAAATGACTATAATAACGACAACAATAAAAGCGATAACATTTACTCCTACAACATTCTCTATTTATAGTGATACGAGGTTGTATCCTTAGTGGGGGCAGTTGCGACGTGTAAAGAATCATGTGGTGGAAGTACACTGCATTTAATGCACGCTCATTCTTGAAAACATCCCGCCCATACTTTTGTGATCACTTCTGTCAACTGTTCACAACTTTCACTAACTCGTACTTTAGTTCAGGCTTTAAGTCAAACATCACTTTGTCCCGCCATAATGCTTTATTGACTTATCCCGCCTAAACTCCATTCAGAGAAGCTAAGTTCAGCTTGCTCTTCTTCAAAGGTAATAGGATCATCAGGGTATTGCTACCCTTGACTCTCTTTAAACCTTCAGCGTATTCCTTCTACATACCAGCTGATATCCATCCCAGCTAGCGATTATGTCTTCAAGTAATCTTCGACTTTCTTAACGATGTCTTTGACTTGAATACGTCTGAGATGCTCGCTGAGTCTTTGCACTCAGCGAGTCCTTCATTGCTCGCTGATGCTTTGCACTCAAGCGAGTCTTCAATACTTAGCCTAATTTCTGTTTAAATCTAGGCTAGGATAATTGGGCACTGAATTGGCATAACAATCTCCCCCTATTTGAATATAAATTAAGCTAAGTACAAAACGAACTAATTAAGACATTAACCCGATCCTATTAGGGTGTCGGGTTTATCGAGTTGATCCGATAAACCCGACACCGGGGCTTCTAAGAATATCGAGTGCATGTTCTTGTTCGTCATCTTTACCTACTTCAAGAAGCTCCCCAATAGAAGTAAATATATTTCTCATATTCGAAAAAATGAGCGCAGCTTCCTCAATCGTGAATAAATTCCTAAATATTTTAACACAGTAGCTAGACAACAAAAGGTCATCCAAAAATGGCACCAGGTCTTGAATGAACCCAAGTAGATCAAGTTGTGTCCCAGATCAGCATGAGCTGACATGTTACAAAGTACTCTCAAGGCCACATTGTTGTGCATGCTCTTTGGGTTTTTGAACTGTTCTAAAATGAAGGATAGAATGCCGGATGCTACTATTTCGGAGCTTTAACATTGTTGGCATGAGAGCAGTTCTAACATAAGCAAGGCTTCTTCTGTGATTTCTGATTCCAGAAACAACAAGAGGTCGTGCGTTGCCTCTTTCGGTAACAGTGGCACGTCAGTTTTGTATCATGTCATTAAGAATCTGATTAGTGAAAATTTACTTAAGTATGGCAGCTAACATGGGATAATGCTAATACTTAATTTTATTAAGAAAACAGAAAATTTATTTATCCAAACTTTTAAAAGGCAAATCCAAACACCCTGATATTCAAATGGTATGCATATTAATCTAAACTCTGCAACAAATAATGAGAATCATTACCTACATTCATTTAAGAACATCAAAGGCAACTCTGCCCCATGTCTTCTTTAAGGTTAACGGATGATGCTTTTCCAATTCAGGTTAGTCGGTTGGGTGAACCTTTTTTATTAGATGTATGTGGCTTCACCGAGTTAATCCCGAAACCGTTTTGGACCATTCTCAAATTTAAATACCTAGTGAGGTTTGAACCATTGTGAGAAAACCATACACCTTACCGCTAGGTCATTTGGTGGCGAATTTATGCTATAATCAAGTTTTATTGACAAAACAAAGGCTCATTTTAGCAATAGACAGGACAAGTTTACTTCACAGGCATTTTTTTATGAAACATATGCTCATTTTGCAAGAGAGATAACGAGCTTACTTCATACACATCACCCATCGTTTCCAGAAATATGTCGAAAACCAGCAATCTCACATTCACATACTTAAAAATTTCAAGTTGAAACGGATTGTCTATTAAAGAGTAATTATTTCACTAATCTGTATAAGTAACACTTTTGGTTACAAAATTATAAACTCAAAATACAATACTTTCATGTTGTTGCATTGTAATAAATATTACAAGTATATGCTATGTGCATCTGCAATTCTGCATTTCTATAAAAGTGCATCTTTTTCTCTGTTTGTTTTTTTATCGTGTAGACTTGGATCACTTAATCCCAAAAGTTCAACTTCTCAACAGGATATATCCTGTTCCCGTTTTCCCCCGTCCCTCCTGAGAACACAACTCCACTTGATTTCCAATGGATCTGACGTGATTTTTTCCAAGTTGATTTGCTGTTTGCATTTCTATCTCTCATGTTCCTGTTATGCAGGTTCAAAGTAAAAAAAGAACAAAGATTATGACTGTACGAATACATAATTGAGCAGAACACACATTTTTTACTTTTCTGCACACTCATAAGTCATAAGTAGGAGGTTTACAGATGTTCATGCTTATGTGCAGAGTCTGAAATTTTGTACAGTTAGAAGTTTGTAAAATATGTAAACTTGTACATGCTTGAAAATTTATGAGTTTACAAATGTTTCATATGCATATAGTAAATTGATTTTGAGCTAATATGTATATTGTTCAAACTTGAAAACAGTGGAAATTAGTTTTATTTTCTTTCAATTTGTCCTACGGATCTTTCTCGCACTAAGACGTTAAAGAGAATTAATTTTCAAATCAGTAAACATGCAAGTATATAAATATGCCAAAAAAAAGGTATAGAATTTTGAAATAAGTTCTAGTGAATTTTGTTTTTCGTATAAGTTCTTAAAGCAAGATGGTTAAGAATGAACCTGAAGTGAAGCAAAAACAAAATGCCGATAAGGGCCGAGCCTTTAGCAACTGTTTTCAGCAATGGTGCAAAGTAGGTGGCCCTTTTTTCCTTTTTAACAACCTTCTTGTTGTTCCCATTTGTGTTTGCTTCTGTCAAACAGTCAATATCATCTTCTTTTCTTACATCCTGTGTAATCAATAAAAACGGGGAAGATCACTACTTATTTCTTCAGAATAATAAGCGGGAGCCTCTGGACTCAAGCTATGAAGAAAAGTCAGATTTTTGTAACTATTAAATCATTTGGAGTTTTTCTTTGTGGGTTCTACTTGTTCTAGAATAAACATACAAAGATGAAGAAAAGATACCTTGCTAGCGGCTTTTGTTGTATCTTCAGCATAGTAATGAGTATCGTTGGTTTCGTTAGTGCACAACTGATCACCTTCTTCCTCCACATTGCCAAAACCATTGCCAGACTGATGCTCCATGGGAAAATCGATCTTAATATTAGATTTTGAATCATCCATTTCACTACCCTGGATCAACTTGTTATTCACGGTTTTTTGTATACTGTCAGCGAAATTTGTGGCACTATCCTTAACCAACACCAGGGAATCTCCCGAATCTTTTTGGGTCCAAGAAATATGTTTCAGTGATTGTAGATCTTGATCCACTGAGCAGTGTGATTTTGCATCATCCGAACATGGCGAAAAAGATTCCAAAACTTCTAACTCTGTACGCTGCTGAAAATCAGCAGTGGAAGATTCCAAAGTTCTATGATCATCTAAACCAAACTTAGTATCAAAGTCAAAGTCTAGCACACGACCAACCACTGAGCTCGCACTGCTTTCGGGGGATGCATCAGAGAACTTCCTCCATACTCTACACATGGAAGCGGTAGGTGTTGTATTTGAATTCTGTGATTCGGTTCCCATACATGAAAGGCACAAACACTCTTCAGACTTTTGAAACGGAACATCGGTGAGAATTCGAAACGAAATCATATCTGAAAAAGTGAGATGATGATCGACTTCCTCAATGTTCCGTGGACTAAGAGTATTAACTCCGTTATCATGCCAAAATTGTGTTCCGTGGTTTATGGGTGTGAATTCATTACATATTATCAATCTTGAGTCACAAACAGGCGATGTGATTTCGTCCAGTTCATTATCACTATTAGGATACTGCAAGAGACAGGATTCTGCCGATCCTGTTGTATGCACAAATTTATCAGTTTCCTGGTTCCTTGTATCAGCCCGTTCTAATCCTTGAGTCAGCACATACTTATTGTCTGACTCTTGTGACTCTCCAGACTCTAAATATAGAAAATCCGCATACGATGTCTCAGAATAGTTGCTTTTCACCTCATCAGATTCTTCAAGACACGCTTCATCACCGTCTTGTTGATGTGATGCAAAGGGGCTTTTCTGGAGATAATTCGAAGATAATACTTTTAAACTATTACCAGAGAACATGGATGTATAGCTGATAAGATACTTGGGTCAAGTAATGGGTCAAAACATGTAGATTTTTCGGACAGGTCAAAATCGGTTGGGTTGAGTTAGGGTCAAAATCTGTTATAAAAAAAATAGACTATACTAAGTTTCACATAAATGGGTCATGTTTCAACCAGAATTTTTTTTTTACGCGCATTCTATACCGATACTAAGTACCAACAAATGTTTAGGTGGATATGCGCAAAAAAAACCACCTTGTGTTCTTAGCAAAAAATGTGTTATAGGAAAGCTATTTGTTATGGAATATTGATTGTGGACGACTAACTGTGAAGCTCATATAATCAGAGAGATTAAGTTGTGAGATATTAGAATACCTGCCTGGATTTCGATCTTGCATTTTGAATGTGTCCTTGAGTAACGGAGGATGTCGATAATTCCAAGCTTCTTCTGATGCATCTAACTACATCTGTGGGCATGGCTACTGTTTTAGTGACAACGTCAAAGTCCGGAACCTAACACATTTTTTTTCATCATGTATATGTTAAAAGAAAGCTACTTTTCTCTGATCAGTTTGGTGGTATATTGAGAATTTCGGGCTATGATCAAAAGATGTAGGATTGATGTAAAGTAAATAGACAGAATATGTAATATTACTCACTTTTAATTGCTTGGACCTGGCTTTCATTGATAGAGATCGTATGCATATACAGACTTTCCGAGTGTCTTTCTTCTCCACAACATCAGATGGGGAGAAAAGATCAACACCACTCAATCCAAGAACTTTGCATACCTGCAACAAAGAAAAATGAAGTTACTGTTATCTTTGCTCTGAATGCATTCGAGTCAAAATCACTTGTCAGATCAATATAAACCTTCACCATAGTTACAAAGAGTTCATTTCGAGAATGTAAAACATAGACTAGCACTAGTTAAAAGGTGCTTGCCTTCAAAAATGAATCAACATTAGAGTACGGCCTATATCTCCCACTGCTCTTCCTTGTATCAACTGGTATAAACATACGGCCTTTAAAATTTTTGAGCTCCATGTATTTAACCAACAACATGTTCCATAATTCTTTTGAAACTTCAAATCTGTAGAATTCGAATAATGTCATTACAGCTCAAAACAATTACTACAGTTAAAGGCCATACCATGTCAAATTTTCTCTAATAATTCTTTTTAATTTGGTGAAATCTTAGACTGAAGTATAAAGTACAATTGCTAAAGTCGACACACTAGACACAAGAGTATCTTGTTTGGCTTTGGCAGTTGTTTAGCACAGAGTTTCAAGGGCGTTTGGATGCACACCAAACCAAATTTAATATAATCTCAATCCTTACTTCTCCAATGGTTTGCAAAGCTGATTTTAGTTTTGTTTTTTTTAGTGAATTTTCAGGGCTAAGATAAACAGATTTTCATGGAAGAAATTGCTGTGACGATACTGATTTTTGAGGGTAAATGTAAAATCAGCTATCCCTGAGTTTGACAGGATATTAATGTGATAATATTATCATGTAACAGTTACCAATTTCATAATGTACATCCAAAAACCCCGTTAGATTCACACACACTCATGCAGGGGGAAATATTTGGATTGTAAATAAATAACATCGTGAGTATTCGGGAAAACATACACTCCAAGTTTCAGGTAACTTCGCGTGTTTTTAAACTCATTTGCACCGGCCATTTAAAAATTAGAAAACATACACTCCAAGTTTTTTCTAGAGTAAAGGAATACAATAAAACTCAAATGATAAACTTACAGAAGTTCCCCATCAGAAAGTAGATCAGATATGCTTAGTTCCTCGTCAAATCTTGTGCGCAGCACTTCACCAAGCCATATTCTTGCTTGAGACTAAATCAGGTGAACAAGTATAGCAATTAGATCTCAACATCACTATGTTTTTTATATCTTGTGTTTCTCCAATCTCATTTTCCTAGTTTCCAACTCCTATAACTCTAGTAAACCTCAAAGAATGTATATCGAATACTGGTATGAGTTTGCCTTTCAAGGTCTATTTAGTTTCAGGTAACATCCATTTACCAATTACTAACTTTTTGGGTCTTTCAAAGATAGCTTCTCATTAGCTTAAGAGACGAGATGCATATAACTTAACCGTAACTACATGGTTTTAGTTATGGTTATGTAATAAGTCCTTTTCTTTCCCTGGTGAAATTGAAAAAGAAATGTTTTGCTTTAAGGACTTCATTTGAATTACATCGGAGCATAATTATTACAACCTAGCAACTTCAGTTCCAAAATAACGCTCAATAGAAACAAACAAAAGCATATTGTTTTTTTCCCCTATCATACATAAACAGAAACAAACAATAAGACATCAGGGCAGAAATTTCATTACAATACTTACATATAAAACTAGAAAATTCCCTTTGATGTCAAAACACCTTAGGGGCTTATCGGGGCTTATAAGGGATTGAGCTTTTAAAATAAGCTTTGTTTGTCACACACGATTATGAAAGCTTTTATATGTCATAAGCCCAAGCCCATAGAAAATGGCTTATAGGGGCTAATAGCTAGTCGAATTACTAATTAAATACCTTATTATCACGCAAAAGCCGGAAACATATGTGGATTTAATTTGATGTACTTTAATTCGATTTTCCATTAATAATCTTCAACTCCGGCTAATTGGCGAAACAGCTTTATAAAAATATAAAGTACATCTTTCGGCTTATAATATAAGCTCCAGCAGCCCCAACCCGAGCCTAGCCCATTTTGCCAAACATACCCTAAAATTAACATCAAGCTTAACTTCATTTCCAGTACATGAAAAAAACATTAAACTAGAAAAGCATAGAAACACTTATAAACTTAGTTGGTCAAGACAGTTTTGCATCAGAAAAGTGTACCTGTAAGAAAACATCATCAAGCTCACGAAAGCTAGATGAATCATTATTTACATTCATGGCTCATAAAACCATGAATGAATATATTCACAGTTATATAAACCCAAGTGAGCTAGCTAGTGTCAGATTTGTATGATGCAAGATGGAGTATTAAAGTTGAAGAGATAACCACGTCATAAAGACTTTGACTTGTTAAAAATAAATAAATTATGTATGGGAATATAATACGTAATGAATTTGTCACTATCTTCGGATTGTCCGCCTGTTTAAACTATCCATGCATCAACGTGGCGCCAAGGTTACCTGTTACTCCACCCATCAATGAATACTAACAACCAAAAAGAACCCGCGTGTTGCGGTGGGGCTAATTTTTTTCCGAATAATTTTTTTTACGTTTCGGAGGGTTTTTTTTTTGGGCGATGCGTTATGGCGGGTCTAATTTTTAATATTTTATTTTTTTTATGATTCGGGGAAAAAAAATTTGCGTTGGGACAGGCTAATTTTTTCCCAAATATTTTCTTTTTTTGGGACGGTTTTGTAAATTTTTTTACGGGAATTTTTGTGTAAGAAAATCGTAAATAGTTAAAAGGTGAGGGTCCGTTTTGTATTTTTTTTTACTTTGGGCCAATTTTTTTTGGCTAATTTTTTCCCGGATATTTTTTTGTTGTACGATTCGGGAAATTGTTTTTTGCGTTGGGACGGGTTAATTTTTCCCCGAATATTTTCTTTTTTTGGGACGGTTCGATATCTTTTTTTTTTGCCGATGAATGTAAAAAAGTTGTGAACAATAAAAACTTGACGTGTTTTTTTTCTATTAAATTTTTCGGATTTTTGTGTAAGAAAATCGAAATATTAAAAGTTGAGGACCGTGTTTGTATTTATATACTTTGGGCCAGATTTAGGCTAATTTTGGGCTAGTTTTTTTTTTTTTTTTTTTACTTTGGGCCCACATTTTATCGAATTTTAGGCTAGTTTGTCGCAAATGTCTATATTTTTAGTAATACATTTTTTTATATGGCTTCTGTGTTGCCTCATGTTTAAAGTGTTGAGTTTTTTTTTGCTATATGGTTTTTTTTTTAATATAATGGGTTGTACGTTTGTGACCATATCGATTATTTTAAAGTTATTAGGTATCGAAGATGTTTCCGCGGGTATTTTTTTATCTGAATAAATCAGAACTTTTATAATATATTTTTTTCCTACTACTTTGTGCATAAAAATTGAAAAAAAAATAACACAAACAAAATAATTAAAAAAAAAAACCAAAATCGGGCTGGCCCAAAATAAGAGCCCGTTACTGTAGCAAAGTGGCCCGAAGTCAAAACGACTTCGTTTTTGTCCGTAAACGAGTTGGAATTTAACCCGCGCGTTGCTGTGGGCGTTATTTTTAAAATTTATGTGGAAAAGTCGTAAACAGTTAAAAGTTGAGGGTCCGTTTTGTAAATTTTTTTTTTTTTTACCTTGGGCCGGATTTTGGGCTAATTTTTTAGGCCGTCACTGTAGCTGCTACAGTGCCACATTTGTGAATTGTATTATAGCAAGCAAAAATTACCCGCGCGTTGCTGTGGGCGTTATTTTTTCGCGCGTTATTGCGGGGCATTTTTTTTGTTCGGGTTAATTTCTTTGGTCTCATGTTTAATAGTTTGTTTTTTTCTCATATTAAATGACAATTTATTTTTTCAATAAAGGGGATATATATTTATTTTTTTTTGCCCAGGCCGATAGAAAGTCGTAAACGTAATTTTTTTTTCTTCTTATTTTTGACGAAAGAAGAGGGGAGTATAAATTTTTTTTTTTTCAGCCGATGAAAAGTAACCACCGGTATAAAAAAAAAAGTTTTTGGCCCGGTACTGTAGCACTGTAGCAGGCACTGTAGCTGCTACAGTGCCACCGACCATTTGAGAATTGTATTATAGAGTAATGTATATTTATAATTTACATATTTAGTCTTTGTGGTTTACACCCTTTTTTCACCTTTCGTCCTTTAACTTTAATAATTACATCGCACATTTCTGTTGTTGTCCATTTGTAGCGAACCGGTATTCATTAAAACGTATAGTTAAGTGCCAACATCTATCTTAAAACATATATTTGAGAAAATTGTTAATTTATGGCTTCAAACAAAACATTAAGGGCGTGTTTGTCTAGTGCCTTTTTAATGCTTGGATTGACTTTAACTATTAGTAAAATTGTTTAGTTGGTATGCTAAAGAAAATATTAGGGTACAAGACCCACTGACATCAAAGAGATAAAAAGACCGGGTTTTAGAAAGTTTTGGTGGGGGCCACCATGTTACACACACTATCAATTCTCATTTTGTATTACTTTTAATTTTATATTTGAGCAAAAAATTATTTATTTATTAAAATATATTAATTTATCTCTCCTACATCAAATCAAAACCTCACACCAAATCCAAATCCAAATCCAAATTCCAATCTTAATCCTAATCTTAAACCCGTCTACAAACCAAACGGGCCCTAAGTTAAAGCATCTCATAACACAAATAGCAACACCGAACAGCACAAGGGTTGCAAAAATAAGCAAGTCCGAACAACACAAGGATTGCTAAGAACGAATGGCAACGTCCAACAACCATAGGGTTACATGGAAAGAGCAAGGATGAAAAAGATTGCTGAAACAAAATAAAAATTCCAAAACTATGAATCATCTAATGAACGAAAGATGACACCAGAAAAAAACAAAGGGTCATTTGTATGAACGAAAAATGACGCCAAAAAGGGTAATCCAAATGAAAGAAAGATGACGCCGAATGTAAGATGACGCGAAAAACATAAAGGGTCATCCGAAAGAATGTAAGATGACGCCAAAACTTAAAGGGTCATCCTAAAGAATGTAAGATGACGCTGATGATATCAAATAACGTCACATTATTGGCATCATTTACCCCATCTATATTGCTCGTTTTATATTATATTATATAAGATTTGATAATTAATCGCTTATTTGTATGAATCTCATATATTATCGAGCAATTGACGAAAGATGGAGAAAAGAACGTGTTTTGGAGCATAAATGAAGATGTTCGAGAAAGTCTACTAAATATAAAGAATACGATGTATCATTCTAGACAAATACTCTGTATCTCAAGACTTAGACGAATTCAAGACCACTGCGTGACTTTGAAGAATAAGCCGTATCCACGTCACCCGATACGCCGTATAAGATACTCTGGTCAAAATTCATAGCAATCACGTTTTACTACCAATACGCCGCATCCGAAGACCTCAATACGCCGTATTGAGTGGCGGTCAGAGATTATTCTAAATATTATATTCGTGGTTGATAACGCTCAAATTGAGTATGTTTTTAGTAGCGTTATCCGTATTTTTGTATAAGTTATTTGGCTATTTATCTATGGTTTTGTTACTTTATTGTATCAAAGTATGTTTGCAAGTTTATTTGTAGCCAAGTACAGGAAAAGCAAAGAAAAGAACGAAGAAATCAAGTTTTGCATGAGTACAAAGAATCCTGAGTCAAGACTAGAGATTGGAAGCATTTCAAGAGTTCAAGAGCCAGTCATTCGAGATTCCAAGTACCAAGAATGAACCTAAATGAAGTATTATTAAAGTATAAAGACCCACGACCAAGCACGACGCAAATGGGAAGCTCAAATGCGAAATTGATCAACACATACGCTGGGGACGAAGCCCCAGCCAGCCGGCTGAGACCACGAGCCGGGCGGCTCCCCTGCGTCTGCTGCATCATTTTTATCTTGAAGCTCCTTGAACGATCAAGAAAGATCTAGAATTCTATTTCCTGGCATTTTATGACCCTTTGGCCCCAAGGCAAGCATTGAATACCCCAAGGTCTTCCTAGTAGTATAAATAGGGTGCTATGGCTAGTGTTTTCAATCATCAATCATCAATCACTCTCTTTAACAAAGATATCTACTACTCTCTCAAAGCCATAAAACCCTTCTTAGAATCCCAGGAAAATCCCAGAAGTTTGAAGAAGAAAGAAGCCATCTTAGGAGGTCAAGAACATCAAGAATTCTTCAAGGCATCCAAGCCTCATTTCTTGTAATCTTTACATACTTTGTAAGAACCTTTTAATTATGTTTATGAATCCTTTAATTTCTAGAAATATGTCTTTGTTTGCTATGAGTGGCTAGTATCTTTATACACTTGATTAAATGATGTTTGTGGAATGATGATTTGTTTATGATTGTGATAAAATGTTTTCTTCAATTTTAAGCTATTTTCTGAGATCCATCTATGCTTATGATTCATGTGATGTTGTTTTATTAAACCGGATTAATTGTTAAACATATCATAGGATGAAAGGGATCTTGTTAACTAATCAATTGTCACCTTTTATCTATGGTTGGCTACCTTTTGTATTGACCATTTATTAAGCGGTTTTATTTGACAAGAAACATAATCGTAGGTGTTAACATGTTTGTGAAATGAACCGCGAATCAAACTAGTTAAAACATGAAGTAGTCTTGAATTGATGAATTGAACGTAAAGCTTGTTTTTGTCACTTATGGTCTTGACG
>BQNB010124750.1:0-15942 GCA_026074375.1 Tanacetum coccineum
TTACGTGTTATAGTTAAAGATTATCAGGGAAGATTATTGAAAAGCTTTCAATATGAAGAAAAGTATGAGCATGTCGGTCCAAATACAAAAGATCACAAGACGGTGAAAGATTGCAAGATAACTAAGAGATGATATATGATTGATGATCTCAAGAACCTCAAGATCACAAGCAAGTTATGCTGAAGGAACAAGCTCAAGCCTAAAGTTTAAAGATCACTACATATGTCACAAGGTAATAAACAAAGTTTCAAGACTACGAGCAAGACTGAAGACATTCATAGAATGCTAAGTTTAAGTTTATTGTAAATTGGAGTGACCTCCCTTAGGGAGAGATTATTAGGATTACGAAAAGTCTCGGTCACCACCAATACTATTGTTCTTACCTCGTAGCGTTTAATGTGTAATAAAGTCGTAAGCTAACCGGGCCGACCCATGGACTATCGATGGGTGGCCAGTCATAGGGACGTATAAATACCCTCTCCATGCCTTGGATAGGGTGTTGGTTCATTTCTATACAAAACATTCTTTTATTTCTTTCTCTCTCTAAGACGTGTGCCAACCACTTTCTTTCTCTAGATTTCTTTCTTATTAGTTGTTTGTGTGACTTGGATATCATATTCTACATATATATTTACATGAATTCGGTTTTCGGTTAAGGTTTCCAAATCCATATCCAACCGAAAACCAAATTTGTAGTTCGGTTTGGTTATTAGTTCAGTTCAATTGATTTCGTTTTATTCGGTTTTTTTTGTTTTTCTATTCACCCCTAGCTTGAATTGAGACTTGATTAGGTTTAAATGGGCTTGATATAAGAGGTATATGATTGGGCCAAATTCGCTTTTGTGGGTTTTCCGTGTGACCTTTTATAAAAAAATTCAGCGTTCTATTACGACTAGTCGGGTACTCACGTGTTACGGCGGCGAGTACCCATGTAACTAATTTTTTAGGCGAGCTAATTTCTTTTGATTATAAGTTTTACATGATGATAACCTTATCGATGGTGTTTGAATAATATTTACTTGGTTTTTAAGACTTTTAAGTATTTGTATGATGCAAGCTATTGACAACTGATTTCCATATTAAAGCAAATATTTAGACTAATAAATTTTAAGTTTTTTTTAATTAGCATGTGCCAAATACTTTGTAGAGTAGTGGAGATAGTGTACATGGTTAGCACTTTTATTTTTAAATTTTGCCATTGAATTGGTGGTTAAAAGTTTAGTGAGTTTTTCTTATAAACAATTCCATTAAAAGATAGTATCATTATTGGAAGGCGGTTACTATATAGTTAAAATGGCTGTTACATATGTTTAAATTTTGACATTAATTTATTCTCTTTTCTTTTTTCTTTTATAGTAATGTTTTAGTCTTAATATTTTTGAGACTTCCTTTTATAAAAAGTATCAAATGCTTTATTATGTAGTATATAGGTACATAACCTAATAATGGGAATCGCTATGATATGAGAATGATAATGGGTTTATAAACCCAACATACTAGGTGGGTATGAGATATGGCTATGTTTATAGGTTTCTTTCTCAAAATTAAAAACTAACCCACCAACCAAACAATCACATTAGGAATGAAAATTATTCCTTGATCTTCTACACCCAAACCAAACACCCTTGAAGAGTTGTTTATGATAATTCATTAAAAACGTTTGGTACAATATATAAATGGCATTTCTCCTTTCTTGAAGATAATATAAAAACATAAAAAATTACATCAAACTCAATTATAAACCTTTTTCAGATTCGTTAGACTAAAACTTTATATCATGAATTGATTATTATATTTTAAATATAGGTGGTAATTATTCTTTGACAAACTATCATAACATACATAATTGAATAAATAAATCTTCCCTCACCTCCATTTGATACATCTAGCAGTAACGTGCAAATATCTGGCTAGTTTTAATAAAAAGGCAAAATAGATTATTATTTCAATATCAAATATTTGATATTACATATGTTTACATTTTACAATCCATGAGTCATACTACCATCCCAAGCATGCCTTTTTACCCACTCCTCTGGTTTATTATGAATACTTGTATAAAAACCATCCTCTCTTACTAGCCAATAACAAACTTGTTTTCCACCTCCACTTGGATCATTACACCACCATTCCTTAACATATTTTTTGTCAAAAAGATTAAATGTTGTAGAGAGCGAGTTCCACCAAAACTGGCCACTATAGACCAACCTTCCAAGATTACTACAAAACTCCCAGGTAAAAGTTTGTTTGTAAAAAAGAGTATGAAATCCTTGATCAGGTCTCTCGTCGGATGTTATGTGTGTTGTAACGTTACTATTCTCGCCTGGAATGTCATTAGTAATATAAATCCTCCAATGATCAACAAGGAAACAATTATTATCAAAAGTTGAGGGAGAAAATGAAAGCGCAAAAACAACAAGAATGAACAAACATGTTATTGAAGTATTCATCTTTAATTTGTGTTTTGACCTCAGATTGTTTGATTTCTATTTATAGGATAAATAAAAAATATGCATTTATTTCTATATCAATATATATTACAGTAATATAAATTGTCATTTGATGGAACTTTATTTATTTATATCTCTTTCTAAAGCAATAAATCCATAAATACATAAAGCCATAAATGCAGTAAATAACTAAAGTACCGAACAAGGTTTTTTTTTCAATGCACCAATATATGCTAGGGTGCTAATCTGGGTCGTGTTCGAGTTGACGGGTTCCGGTTGGTGGATTGGTGGGTTCAAAAATCGCCACTGAAACTTAACATGTTTATCTAATTATGTTGAGAAGTTCAACATTTGTAGTTTATTTCGATGCTTCGCATAAAGGTTTGGATGTTGTGTTGATGCAAAATGAGAAGGTGATTGCTTATGCATTACATCAACTCAAGATTCATGAGAAAAATTATACAACTCATGATTTGGAGTTAGGAACGGTAGTGTTCGCTCTAAAAATTTGGAGACACTACTTGTATGGCACAAAGTGTACCGTGTTCACTAATCATAAAAGCTTGCAACACATCCTTGATCAGAAGGAGTTGAACATAAGGCAATGACGTTGGTTGGAGTTGCTTAGTGATTACGATTGCGAGATTCGTTATCACCCGGGAAAGGCAAATGTAGTGACAGATGCTTTAAGCCGAAAAGAACGGATTAAGCCATTACGGGTTCGAGCTTTAGTTATGACTATTGGTTTGAACCTTCCCGTACAATATTTTCTCCCACTATAGACCAAGCTTCCAAGCAACTCAAGCTCGAGTTCAAGCTTGACTCGACCGAGCCGAGCTTTTATCGAGCTCAAGACCGAGCTCAAGCCTAATAAACTAGATCGAAACATATAGTTAGCCGAGCTCGAATTTTGATAGCTCAACTCGAGTGCTTAACGAGCTTTTCGAGCCTTAGTATATATATATTTTCATATTGTTTATATAAGTAAATAAGGGCTGATTTGAATATTAACCTAATTGTAAAGACTAACTTCATAAAGGATTAAATATTATATTCTATAATTATCCAATATTTATATGATTCTATCTTAGTCTAGATAAACGCGTTTGTATTAATACCTAAAGGGGATCATCCATACACGGGTAAGGTATTATGAAGACTATTATTGGTGCAATCCTTTCTACGCAATCATGTCTCCCAATATCTCATGATAAGGGACTAAACATGCACACACATCAACAAGAGGCAACAAAGTTAAGATCTACATACCAATTCACATACAATCATAAGCAAACACTTAAGAGATCTAGCCTAGCACGTTCAAGATAAAGGAATCACAATTATATATCAAACAATAAGACATATTGAAAGATAAGAGATAAAGGATAAAAAAAACTTCACTATGATGAATCAAGCAACTAGGGATAGTATAGAAGGGTTGGGAAACCCTAAAATACTCCCAAAATCTGGTACACCTCGTTCTCCCACGAACTAAACCCTAATTTCTTCTATCAAAAGTGTATATGAAAAACGTAGAATTGAGTTTGTATATATAGAATTCAGTCCGCGACGGCGTCGCCATTTTCCAGACGCCGTCGCCAAGCTAGGGTTTCTTTGGGTCTTCAAACTTGACGGGTGATCCAGACGCTGTCTCCATGATTCAGACGGCTTCCCACTTGAGTCCAGATGCGGTCAGGATTATTCAGACAGTGTCTCTAGAGTCTGGTCTTGAATCTTTCATCAATCTTCACACCCGTTAGCTACTTGTCCGTTTTCTTCCCAAATTGAGTCCAAGTCACGTGTATTTCCACTAAATGTCTTCCAAATGCTAAAGATGCAAAAAGAAACGATTGAGCACATATTTAAGACATTTTTGCATGATTATAAGGGTAAAATGACCCCGAAAAAGTGTATAAAATTACACCTCATCACATACCCCTACACTTGGGATTTGCTTGCCCTCAAGCTGTAACAACCCGAGTTTTAGGCCGACGATTATCCCGAACTGTTATTTATTTTCTACGAATGAGTTGGACTAATCATTGTTCGTTTTGGTCGATTTGATAAAAATCATTATTTCTGACTATTTCGCAAGCCGTGATTAGAATTTCTATTCGTTTGAGCGTTTGAGAAAATTAGAAAATTTTATATTTTTGTTCCGAGAGCGAAACTATATTTATTTTAGTGTTTTACGGCTTTCCTTGAGTTTTCGTAAAAACCGTGTTTAAAAGTCGTGTTTTACGTGGTTTAACATTTTATTAAATGTTTTAAATATAAAATAACGTTAACGGAAGAAAAATAATTATGAATTTATAAAACCCGAGTCTTTGGTCGGTTATAAGGACGAAACAAAAACCTTCGTACTATTTCAAAGAACCACTGGAGGAGGAAGGACTATTTCTGTCAAAACCTCAAACTAGTTCTCTATATAAACAAACTTGTACCTTCATTTTAACATTTTACAAAAAAAAATTATCTCTCTTGTCCCTCTTGCTCTCTAACCAACGGTCACCACAAGGAGCCCCCAAAACCGGCCGTCGAGCCACATGCAACACAATCCATCTTCAAAATATTAATCTCCTCATCAATACCTACATATCCCGCTAAGAAATTACGACATGCAATAAGTATTTTAGTAGTTGAAATTTGGTTCGAGTTCTTGTAGGAGTGGGTTAAAAATATTGTTGTTGGTGATAAGTAAAGTAATTATTGGAAGTGGGTTTTGTTAAAAATGTTCGGTTTTGTGTCTTGGGTTTGGTTCGAACCGCGGTCACCAAAGAGGGGAAGCCGAAAACATTTTTGTGAAGCTTTGTAAGTATTTTGATACTAGTATTATAATTATTTTCATGATTTGATCAATTTTGAATAATTGCATGTGATGAAATCCGAATGGATCTTGCGTTAGACTAGATTAGAAATGATATTGAATGAAAAAATAGGCTAGTTGATAGCATTTCGAGGTTGTCGGAAGCCAAAAATATGGTTTTGATGGGTTTTAAAAAAATGTATTTTCGAGCAGAATCTTTGGCACGGATTACGAGGTTTGAGATTTTGTAAAATTTGATATTTTATTTAGAAATATGATAGAGTTCGTCCTAATGAACGTTTTGATAGGTGGATCGTTCCATAACTCCTAATAACGAAGTTTTTATGGCCGATTGAAGTTTGGAAAAATTAATATACACTATATCAGCTCTTATTATTTAATCAAAATCTGGCAGAAAATCAAACGCCCGTTTTGAGCACTTTCGAGACCGTTTTGGCCTTCCGGCGAAACACGAAAGTTGTTCGGAATGTCGTTTTACTATGTCGCGAGACTTGTTAGTTTTAAAAATGCACAATAACGGGTCAAAACTCGAAGATAAAATTCTGCAATATATTAGAAAGGTACTAGTTTTCTGCAGAAACTTGCAGGGGCATTTTGATTATTTTCTGTTGAGTTTTGGGTCTCGGCTAAAACTAAAAAGTTGTCCGAAACGTCGTTTCGCATCAAATTGCTTTAGAATCCGAGTCGTGAAAATGTGATTTAGTTGGTCGTTTCAAACGGGTCGGATTTAAGAAAAATGTATATATTTATAAAAGTCAAATAAAATCAAACATTGACTTTATTATGTCAAAATGGTTAACATGAGACTTGTTGGGTTTTTATAAAGATGGTAATCACTATTATTATTACGATCATGGTATTTTGGGTTTAATGATTTTAACGAATAAAGACGTTTCTAAGAATGGAAAATTTTATAAATGAATATATATATAAGTATATAAAGAAAAGTATCGTCGAGAGTGTCATATAAATGGCAAGACGATGATCAATGGTTATAAATGGAAAATAAAATATCTTATGGACTAACATGACCAAATGGTCGGACAAACTAAAATTGGTAACTTTTCAAAAATAGTAACTTTCTAAAAATAGAAACTTACCGACAATAGAATGTATCCAATAAAATGATACAACTTATGTTTTAAAGAAAGATAGTATCTAAAGTATACTAAGTGTTAAGGTCTAGGACGCGCAAGAGGATTTCTCATCACATGTATATTTATATAATTTTTATTGTTGCGATGTACGCATCAATCGATCGTACTTTATTATATAGTGACAGAGCGACATAATTATAGGTCATGGTCGAGATCGTTATTGATACGTTTCGTGCTTTAATTGGATTGTTGGTCGTGGTCTTCGATCAAGGTGAGTTCATAGCCTCGCTTTTGAACTAATTTTTGAATGTTTTATAAACCCGCGAGGGGGATACATGCATGTTTTGAAAAATAGAACACAAGTAACATTATGTGTACTTGTTGTTGCTTGTTCTGAAAAGTAAAACGCAAGTAGTTTTAAACGTACTTGTTGTTGCTTGTTTTATAAATTGAATATAAGCAGTTTTATACATGTTTGATATTTTGGTTTGTTCTAAAAATTGAACGCAAGTGTTTTGAAATGATAATATGATTTCAATGCCATGAGTATATGCCTTTTGCTGTGTGACCAATAATTACCGAGGAAGTAAACGCTGAATGCATTAAATAGATCTATTGGGTTTGACAACCCTGTCCGGGGTATGAATCCGAAGGTGAGCACCCTGTAACGAACATTTTTTATTGAGAAAGGGTCAAATTAGTAAAACTGTAGCTTCTAGGTATTGAGTCAACTTAAATTTTGCCGCATATTTCATCATCATCGGAATTACGGATTAGGAGATATGTTAAAAATGGTAAAGGCGTAAAATTAAGAAAATGGCTTGCACTTGTAGTAAGGGGTAAATTAGTAATTTCACGTGGGTTCTGGAAATTTTAGACAGCGGGGGCCACATTTCTGAAAAAATAGACTTTTAATGCCACCTGTACGCGAAAACCTCATGTTTATATCTATTGCGGATTATAAATGGCACGCTTTCAAAGAGGGGTAAAATTTCAGAATTTTGTAAATAAAAGGTTTTGATCGACGTAAAAGCTAAGGTGAACACTTGTAAGAGAATTTGGTTAAAACTTAAACTAGAGACACGTCTTGGGGATGATATTAGTTCAGATGTGGACTTGAGTTTTGAGTGGTTTTGACCCATAAAAGTTAGGACACAATGCCATACTTGTTTCGTTAAATAAACATGTTTTATCCAAATTCATCTTTCTATTTCATTTCAAATTGTGTGAGTATTTGTTGGTTAATTTTTCTAAGTCGCGCCTTTTATTTAGGTTGCACGTAGGGTATCCGATTACTTCAGCTCCTATCTTGTTATTTTTGCTGAATCGCTTAAAGGTGAGTTCATAGCCCTCTTTTAATACTTACTTGTTTTCTCAAAACTTCGAGGGGAGATTTCATGCTACATTTTTAACTTTTGAACGCAAGTGCTTTGAATTGTATGCTATCCTGGTTATTGCCTGATATTAATGCCTAAGTCCCTTATATGTCACTTAAGTCCCCTGTTTATCATGAACGGTCAGTTGCTATTGTAGTGTTGTGGATAGATCTATCGGGACTGACAATCCCCGTCTACTTTTCCGGACTTTATGGTTTTTTTAGATAACCATGTGACGCATTTAACATTTGAGATATCCTTGGGGTTATAGGAGTATACCCTACTTTTATTGGGGCAAAAATCTTGTTAAGGTGTCGGTGTCATGAGCTTAGTGCATTAATAATTACTTCGACATGAATGAGTTTCATTGTCACCATTTATTTAAATCTTGCGTTCATTCATTTTATTTATATAAACCTGTGGATTCACTCAACAATTTGTTGACTTTTTAGCATGTTTAAATCTCAGGTCCAAAGGTGTGATTTTCTGGATGGGAGCCGCGTGGAGATGCTGAAGATGGATTCTGTGTTTTCTTTATTCGATGCTAAATTATTAAACTTATTTTTAATAACCCGTTGTTAACTTTTGAAACTATGTGTTGGAACAACTCTTGTGGACTTTTATGTCATGTTGTAAACTTTTGGGACCAATGTTGCGAACTCTGATCTTTATGAAGCATCGAATGAACTTTATTTTAAAACGCCCCTTTTAAGGTCGTTTCCTATTACTTGATTGTTGAGCTATGACGTTGCACCCTAAATGTTATCGTCCCCTCCTTGTTGTCAGATCTTGGGGGTGTGACAGGTGGCATACTACCCGGTCAGTTATTTATCTATAATGATAAATGTGTTAAGGTTCGGTACACGGGCTCATGAAAGTTGGAAATGTGGTGTGGCTTGCCTAGCCAGCAAGTCATACATGTTTTTGTGGAACCAAACTGCGTTCTCTGGTTATAAACATTTTGTGGAACCAATATGTGTTCTAATCGTTACTTGAAAACTCTATGAATTCACTCAACCATTGTGTTGACGTTTTTAAGCATGTATCTCAGGTTTAGGTTCTTGTGATGGCTTGGATGGGACGAAGTGTGGATATCAAGGATTGGAACTCGGTGAAATTTTATACATTCGATAAGGGAAATTTTAAGAAAACGAGTCATGATGTGACTCACTAGAAATATATTTTCTAAACTAGATTGGGACCTTGTAACTCTGATCTTCTTTTTAAATAAATCGAATGTGATTTGTTTTATAAACGTCTCTTTTGATGTCGTTTACTGTAACTCGTGTGCATGTATTATGAAGTAGCACCCCAAAGTGATATTTCATTGCGTTGTAAATTTGGGAGTGTTACACAAGCAAATAAACTTTTCTACCTTAACAAGATACATATCGGGGGCATTCAACTTACTCTTTAAAGGCTTCATGGCACAACCAATTAGACCTTGTAACTAGAAGCACGGGAAAAATACACTAGCACCTCACAATAAGTGTTTGGATTCTCTCTCTCTCTCTCTCTCTCTCGGTGTATAATGAATTATAACAATATGGAAATTGAAAATTTAACACTCATTACCTAGTCATAGCATATAAGTTACCATAGGCTTGATAAAGGATCAAACCTCCACCACTAGCGTAAGTACTAATAGTTACCATCAAAGAGGACTTTAAAGGGTTGTGATGTGTAATTATGTGGTATACATGTAAACAGAAATGGATGGAATTTAGGAGAGTGACATTTGGGTGGATTTGAGTGAAGTGGTTAGTCAACTATCATATGGGAATACACGTTGGCGTGGTTGCTAGTCGAAGACTCGGACAAGATATACAAACTCTACAAAACTCTACATCAAACTCTTTCTTTTTCTTTTCTTGACTCTATATTGAACATGAATAAATAAACTAACTAATAAAACTGATAAACGCAAATGGTAGCCCGTACATTTTTTTTCTAAAATTTTTTTGTACCCTTTTGCCCTACCATTTGCAACATATAATACATCAATGAGGTTTATAGATCACCCCTACACTTGAACTTTTTACAGACTCGATAAGCAAATTAATCTAATGACCCAAATTGGTTGGATCAGAATAACATGTAGGCTACTCGGCAAACATATGGGGGTCTTGACTTAACTTTTCTTCCCCATTCTTCCGCGAAATAAATACTACCATGAATCCCAATCGTCCCAAAACAATATATACAAGGATAAGGACTTAGCAACCATGTACTCCAATAATTAACTAAGGGTGTAACACAACGATGTACTAAATGCGAGTACATGTAGGGTAGGCTAAGGTTTTGGGTGGCACAATTGGTTTAAGGGTATGGTTGAGGTTTCACTAGGGGGGTCTCGCACTAAAAGTGAGCGCGAACAAGGGTGTGGGATAGCTATATTGTCGGGGTGACTAAAATAACATTTACAGGTTTTAAACATGGGTTAATCCTAGTGTCTCTTATCATTTAGCAAATATTATTACTCACTATGCAGTCTCAGGATGCATCACTAAAGCAAGTTCTAGAAGTTATATACTACCGGTACACTCATATAATTTAATATCAATGCTAAGAGCTCCAGAAAAAGGCGACAAAGACCATATGTACACATCCGTAACGACGGAATAGACACATATGACTGCATTCGAACCATAACTCGAGAAAGCTTAGAGATATAAACTATCTTGGGCATCAATGATGGATACCCGAATTCCTAAAGATCTAGGGGTGTAAACCTCACAATTTTGGGGGTGAATTCTTTTGAGTGGAAGGGTTTTTGTGATAGTCGTATAATTCCCTATCAATGAGATGTTCTAGCTACTTAGTTTCACCGGTTATGTGATGAAAATTTTAAATTTAGGTCAAAATTTCCCTTTACGATTTATGTTTCGATAGATAACTCATCATTTTAAGTTCAAGCAAAGACAAATGGTGGAATAATTTTAAAGGCTTTTATTTCCCCCTACACTTATTTTGAACATTGTCCCTAATGTTCTACAAAGTACCCGTAAACTAATAAAGGAAAGAGAAAAGAGGGTGAAAGAAACTAATACTCCTCTGGTTTTGCTCAAATTTGAGAAGAAACAATGATCCTGGCTAAATCATCATCCAAAAATTGTCCTCATGAAATTCCTAAGAACTCCCGGGATTCTCCTTATCAAATATAACCTGTAAATCAAAGACAAGGTGCAAACATACCTAGCGTAAAATTAGCGAGAATAATAGACATACGACTATATAACTTTACGTTTTGACTCAACAACAGACTTATTATTAAAAAGATAGGATGAATGTGTTAAAGTTATCCGTGGTTTACTGCAGATCTTTTAAGCAATGTACAAATTCCGGAAATTATACAAAAGATTTAAAAACAAAAATCAAAATTTTTCTGTACTGGAGGGGGACACCGTCTGGAAAATCCAGACGCCGTCTCCACTAACTGTAGAGAATTATTTTTTTCTCGTTCAAAATTTTCTGCACGCATATCCATTAAGTATTTCCTGCAAAAATTTTACTGCAAAACCATGAAAATTACTAACACAAACATATGACTCGATCACACAAGACGCGAATTAATCAAAATTATTTATCTTGACTTGTTTGAAAATTTGGTTCTTATAAACCAGATTTTTCCCCTACACTTATCTTTGTAAAATACCTTTGAATGTGATTAAGACGAAGTTAAAAACATAGCAAAGCATGATTACAACTATTTTCAAACAATATTAATAAACAAATAAAGAATTAAGACACATGACACTCCTAAAATGCGGAATTTAAAAGATTGGGTTGCATCCCAATAAGCATTTTTGTTTATTAAAGAGTCTTTTAGCTAGACTCAGAGTCCTATTCCTTACGTGACTCCTCAATTCTTGTTTCTAGCCTCTCTTTCAAGTTTCATTAAGCGTTGAATCTCTTTGCTCACACTTTTATTTTGGTTATATTCGGGACCTATGATCAAACTATTAGAGTAGTACACTTTCTCGTGTTCATTCTTATTTTTAAGGACAAATGGTGGTATAGGATCGGTGTTCATATCCTTAAGGTCTATATGTTCGAACAATTCCATCCTATGAGGCATATTAAACGTAATCTTCTCATCATTCTCCCTAAAAACAATCATTCCTTCCTCCTTGTCGTAAGCAAGGCCGATCTCTTATATAAATGGCTATCCAAATGCAATTTCCCCTAAGTCATGATCAATAATGCTAGTGGTATCTTCTAAAATTCTGAAATCACATTCGTATGTGAAGTTTCCTACGAAAACTTTTAAACTCCTCACCCTTCCTACAAAGTTGCTCTTCTTACATGGGTTTGATGTTTTTTGTCTAGACTCGAGCTTTTGACTCATTATTTCTTATAATGCCTCCTAGACATGACATTGATTGGTGATTCAAAATCGATGTAGACTTGCATTTCTAAGTTATGACCTATCATGCAAGATATTTTGATATTATTAAGATTTTTGGTTCTTATTTTTGCTCTAACCCAAGGAGGTCTAAGATTTTTAAATAACCATTCATGATACTCAAGTTCCTTCATGAAGGGGAACGTGTTAAAGTATTCTAAATCAGCCTCCTCTTCCTCTTCAAATTTGTTACTCCCTACCTCATCATCTACTTCACTACTCAAACCCTCGTGTTCTCTTGGGGTAGTGTGCCTAGATTCCCTTTCCTTCTTTACTAAGGTGAAAGTGTTGACGAAGTGAACTCGTCTAGGGGGAGGAGTCTTTTTGTCAATCGTTAATGAGGAAGGCTATTCTTGATATTTTAGGACTAATAATTTTGTTGGACTTTTAATGACTTCCCTATTTCGAGGTTCTATCCCTTCAGATTGGCAGGATGTCAGTACATTTGCATGGGTGGTGTTGTGAGCGGGGTTATTATTGAATCTTTTTGAACACATTTTCAACAACGTGTTAAGTTTGTTGCTTATGTCGTCTTGTTGCTATTGAAATTAGGTCCTAAGGCTAGACAACCATTTTTCTTGATGCGAGTCAAAGTCGTTCATCATTTTCTCTAAATTGTTTGAGTGAGTTGGTGGCCTATAGGGTGTGTTGGAAGAGTATGTGGACATTAAGCCCCTTTGCGGGCTCAAGAAAGTTTGGGTACGTTCCCAACCAAAGTGTGGTTTATCTTTCCAAGCATGGGCGGCTTCGTTGAAGGTTCTTGGCCCTTGATTAGTAGCGAACAATTTGCATTCCACTCCGTTGCCTTGCGTAGACGCGTAATCAATAGAAGCGATTTTGTTTACTTGGACGGGTTTGGATTGGGATAGATGAGCTTCCATCATACTTTGGATTTGATTTTTGAGCTCGATGAGATGACGGTCGGATTCACTCGTGACATCATGAGGCATAGAGATAGCCTTGACCGGTTTAGCGAAGTCTCTTGGGTCATTCCAACTTTCGTTGTCATAGAGGGCGAGGTCCTCTAGTAGTGCCCACGATTCTTTGTCGTTTTTGTCACGTAGCTTCCCACCGGCCGCTTGGTCAATGGTTCGCCTTGTGATCGGATTGACATGATCATAGAAGATTTGGGTTTGGAGCCAAAGATCGATGCCATGTTGAGGGACTTTTTGGAGTAAGTCCTTGAAACGAGTCCATGCTTCAGATAAAGATTCACCTTGGTGTTGTTGGAACATCAAGATATCATTTCGATGTTTAGAAGTCCTTCCCGGTGGAAAGAATTGAGCAAGGAAATGAGTAGTAAGATCCTCCTAAGTGGAGATGGATCCCGCAGGGAGACGCTCAAGCCAATTGCTAGCTTGGTCTCGAAGGGAAAATTGAAATAAACGCAAGCGCGTCCTTTCCCTAGTTTCAACATTAAGGTCAATAGAGTCCACAATTTTTAAGAAATCCTTAAGATGTTGATTTGGATCCACAGACCGAAGTCCGTGGAATGGGCATCCGTTTTGCACCAACCGGGTGGTGTCGGATCGAAGAGGTACAATCATTCCCATTGGGTACTTCAATGGTATTACGGTAGCCCTCGTGGCTAGGTCGAGAATAATCTCCTAAGGTACGGCGTGGATTTTCGTCTCCCATTGAGGTTAACGAAAAGATTTACAAAAAAAAGATACGAAGAAAAGATAGACTACAAGAAAGCTAATTAAACAGAAAGTAAAGTCTTACTCGAAAGGATTCAAGTAAGTAGATCTAAGCAAAATAAAATCAACCTAAACTAGTTGCTATTCCCCGGTAGCGGCGCCAAAAACTTGATGCGGTCGTCGTAGAACTTCAACAAGAAGTTTTACAACTCCCTAGGTAGTGCACCTAACCGTTGTAGTGTAGTAAAGGCAAGACACGAGGGTTGTTATCATTCTCTACGGGAATAGGCGTCAGTAAAGGTCCTAATTGAATGTAGTTAAGAATTAGAGGTTGAGAGAAGATTATTTTTGTGTTTTTATATTTTATGAAAGCAAGTAAAATCTCGAGTTTTAAAGGTGGTTTGTTTTAAACTAATAATTAAAACTAAATTAAACTAACTAAGATTAGGGGAATTCGTATGATGAGAGAATAGTGTTTACTTAATCATGTATGATCCTTGGTAGCTTCTCCTAACTCTATTGCCTTGTCACACTTGTGATGTATATGTAGGTACTATTCTAATGCATGGCGAATTACAAGAAAACGCCGTCTACGAAATAACTAACTAGAGCAACGCACAAGTAAGGTAGTATGACGACTATTACAAGGCCCCTAGTCTAGATAAACGCGTTTGTATTAATACCTAAAGGGGATCATCCACACACGGGTAAGGTAGTATGAAGACTATTACCGGTGGAATCCTTTCTACGCAATCATGTCTCCCAAGATCTCACGATAAGGGACTAAACATGCACACACATCAACAAGAGACAACAAAGTTAAGATCTACATACCAATTCACATACAATCATAAGCAAACACTTAAGGGATCTAGCCAAGCATGTTCAAGATAAAGGAAGTACAATTATATATCAAACAATAAGACATATTGAAAGATAAGAGATAACAGAACTTCACTATGATGAATCAAGCAACTAGGGATAGTATAGAAGGGTTGGGAAACCCTAAAATACTCCCAAAATCTGGTACACCTCGTTCTCCCACGAACTAAACCCTAATTTCTTCTATCAAAAGTTTATATGAGAAACGTAGAATTGAGTTTGTATATATAGAATTTAGGTCGCGACGGCGTCGCCATTTTCCAGATGTCGTCGCCAAGCTAGGGTTTCTTTGGGTCTTCAAACTTGATGGCTGATCCAGACGTTGTCTCCATTATTTAGACGGTGTCCCACTTAAGTCCAGACGCGGTCAAGATTATTCAGACAGCATCTCCAGAGTCTGGTCTTGAATCTTTCATCAATATTCACACCAGTTAGCTACCTTGTCCATTTTCTTCCCAAATTGAGTCCAAATCATGTGTATTTCCACCAAATGTCTTCCAAATGCTAAAAATGCAAAAAGAATGATTAAGCACATATTTAAGACATTTTTGCATGATTATAAGGGTAAAATGACCTCAAAAAGTGTATATAATTACACATCATCACAGACGTGATTTCAGGAATTATCATTATCGGTACGGTATAAAGAGAAGATGTCTGATCGCTTGGTTCTTCATGACGAATGGTGGTGTCCATCATGGAAGAAATCTTATTGTCAGCTGGAGAAATATTCTCAAAGTTTAGGAGCTTCTCTATGAAGTCAGATGAGACAGAAGAACTATGCATTGGACCTTCAGTCTTTTGTGTGTCATGGACAGTTGTAAGTGTCACATAAGCATCTTCTTATTCTTGCTTAAACCCTGACTCTTGAGAGACATTGTGTTGATTTGCTCCACCCTGATCAGCATTAGTCATTTCTACATCTTTTTTCCTTAAGTTCACATTTACATCTTTGTACAATTCCTCAGTATCATCTAACTCTTCTTCATTATCCTCTTTAGCATTATCAGCATCATCTTCCCAAGTCTCTTTGTCACTTTCAGAATCATATTTGGGTACATCAGGAAACCCTAGTTTAGCACCTGTTCCTTTATCTGTACTAGAGATCTTGCGTTGTTGCTCATTAGGAACCCCTGATTCAAAATCAGCTCTATCACCTGAGCCACTTTCATGAGAGATGTGAAAATCTTTCTTGCTTTGTTTTGTAGCCTCCTTGAGCTGAGCAGCTTCAGATAGAGCTACTTCTAAGAGAATATTCAAACTTT
>BQNB010124751.1:0-19885 GCA_026074375.1 Tanacetum coccineum
AACACAACATGACTAAAACCCAAATAAATTTTTTTAACTTCGGAGTAGAAATTACCTGTATTTTGAACAGGTATGCGAACCGACGCCATCATGACCACCGCCGCCATGGATTATCATTCGATAACCATAGACTGATTTGGTTCTGCAATTAGTCTACCGTAATTTGATGTGATTGTTCTTGATGCTATGAAGAAAGACTGAGATGCTTCTTGAAGTATAGCGGAGGTTAAAAGAAAAGAAAAACGGGCCAGACAGTAAGCAGGCTAAAATAAGCCCAATGTCAAAACGACAATAAAAAGCACCAAAATATGTCGTTTTTGTTTTGATTTTTAGTATAGTATACAATAGTAATAGCTGTGAATAGTAGTAGTAGATTATAATTGTGAGAGTATCAGGTTTTTTATATAAAAACGTTTGGTAACATATATAACTATAATTATAAATGTGCAAAATGGTCGAGTGGTATTTACGTACAAGACAACAAGATGGTCATATTTAACCTTCATTTGAGGCCAAATGACTACGACATATGCATCTAATAATGCATCCATAGCAAGATAACACAAAAACACGAAAACACAAACTAAATTATCACATCTCACCGCTTCTTTGCATATAAAAAGTGATCACTTTTCGCCAAAAGATGTAACCATTAATGAAAGGTTGCAACTATTCATTAAAAGTCACATTGTCTATTATATATAAACACCGTTTTGGTCTTTCATTACCAGACGAACAATCATAACAACACATACAATATTCTTTATGTTTTTGCTCTCATTCTTGTGTTTATAATTAAAGCGTGTTCTTGTCTCAGCGCATATACGAATTTCATGAAACCCAAGGTACAAAATAAAGTCAAAAAGTGAATTATACACGATTCAATTTACTATTTCTTTTTTTTTTGGTAAAAAGACACGAGTCAAAAATTATTCAAGCAATCATTTGATTATCAAAACTCTAATATCAACAAAATTTAGTATAATTTAAAGAAAATTATTTTTTAGTGCAAATTTAATCTAATCATATTTATATTTTGCATTAAAAAATGTAAATGTTTAATGCATAAGAGTATCTTATGGTAATCTTTCTTTTTATTAGTATTAAAGTGAAAGATATATCAAATGGATAAGAAATTGAGGTTGAGAGTTACGGACTTCGAGACCAACTAATTTACTTGGAGGCTAAGAGCATCCGGTGCAATGGCTATAGGACTTCGCCAGTCCTATGTGGCCTTCGCCGAAACCATCGTCACCACATCCTTTCCACTCGCCACTTCCATCGCCGGGCATTTTAGCCAATTGTGCAACGCAATAAACGACAAAAAAAAAGGAATACAAACGTTTGATAACGGATATTTCATTTTAAAACAAACTATTTTTTTTATTATCCCCTTTTATTATTACTCCCATTTTTCATTATATAGACTCCCTTTTTATCTCATATAACACACAAATCCTAATAACTCAACTTTAAAATTCTCTCAAAACACAACTAAAGAAAATGAGTGATTCTTCAAACTATTCGAATATGTCCGATCTCGATGATATTGAAGACATCGAGTTGGTTATGCAACTTAACAAGGGTGAAAGTTCACGCCGTAGTCGTAAAGCGATAAATCGTGAACGGGATGTTGCTGAAGCACGGCTGTTGGCCGATTATTTTGGTCCATCCCCAAAATATCCGGACTACTATTTTAGACGTCGATATCGTATGAACCGTTCACTATTTTTAGAAATAGTCCAAGGTATTGAAAAATATATTGAAACACATTATCCTTTACCTGCTCATTTTGATTTTTTTGTTGTCCGACCCGATTGTACGGGTCTAATGGGTTTTAGTGTGATTATGAAATGCACATCCGCCATACGTCAATTGGCATACGGCACATCACCTGATGCATTAGATGAATACTTACAAATGGGGGAACATTGTGCACGCGATTGTTTAGATTATTTTAATATGTGCATTATTGATTTGTTTACGCCTGAGTTTTTAAGGAAACCCGACGTGAATGATGTTCGAAAATTATATGACGCACAGAGTGGTGGGACCCAAGTGGTTAAATATGATGTGTTATGAGTGAGGGTGTGGTCATTTTAAGTTGTTGTTTGTTGAAATAAAGTTACACCATTATAAATTTACATAATGACGCTGATGTTGAGCACTACGGGTGAGGCCAAATGGCTAAAAAAAATTAGCCATTATACCCCATGCTCTAATAGTCAAAGAGGTGAAGTTGTTGATCACATTCATATACGGAGTATACACTTTGTTCATGCATCATATCTATCTTATTCATGGCAGTTGTTTATATGTTGGTTAAAGCCTCTCCATTTAAAAAATACAACATGTGTCAGTTTTTAAATAATGCATTGGCAAAACCTAGTTATTTTATACAAGTTTAACAACACGTAACTAATGAAAGGTCCACGTTACTCGTGTCCGAAGGTAACGACACTCGTCGTGCTCGGACATCACTTTTTCTTCAAGGCACAAAATAAAATGTCAATTATCATTTTTGTCGTTTGTACATCAGTTCATATCACCACACTAGCTTGTCGTTATGCACATGTTGCTAATTATCCAAGGTATATAGGTTAGGCAAACTAGTATTCGCAATATGTCGTAAAAGGTGCTATATATGAAATACACCTGATGACGTATAATAAGTGTACCAAGCCTCTAGGCTTGGGCCACACTATTACTCGGGCTTTTAGGCCCAACCTGTCAATAACGGGCCATAGTAAAACCCAATCTAGAATGGGCCACGGCCCGAACACAGCGATCCGTCCGCGGATCCAGTTATAGACGATCCATCCGCAGATCCACCTATAGGATGATCCTTCCGCGGAAAACATCCGCATCCGTTCACACGATTATCGCGGATCCTTGCCCGACAAGGGACCCACTCTGGCTATTACTAAAGTAACCGAAATACTAGGAAACCCTAGTACTAGACACCTATAAATAGGGATCATAATACACCCCAAAAGGTACACAGTTATTATTATTCTCTCTGACATATACTCTGAAAATATGAATACTTACTCTCACGCCGGAGTCTAATCGTGGGGTCCGCCCCCACGGTAAGGCTAACGGTTAACTTTCAGTTGTGCAGAAGATCATCACTTCTCTTGCTCTAGTACAAGATTAAACATTCAAGTCATTTGGAGGCCCGGCCCAACAAAGGACCCCAACACGAATTTTGTACTAACAAGCTGGCTCCTCGGTTTGGACGCCCGTACGCACCTTGATTTCTAAAAACTCACCATGAGCACTCGTCTCGTAACATACAAATCACAAAAATGGTCCCAGGTCTTGATGGAACCTTTGGTCTGTGAGGGTTCTAGGGAGAATGTGCGACAAACAATTATCACCAACTTTTGCGCTCATCGCCGAAAAGATGCAAAGAGGAAAAAGTGCTGAAAGACAAAATCAGCGAAGTGAAAGCATAGATGATGTTTGGCGACGATGTTGGAATTAAGATAGAGCGTGAAGAATTCGCGCTACTCGAATCTATGCACCCAAACCGCCCAAACAGAACAGAAGAAGGTGGCATAGAGATAGGCTATCCGAAATAGCCCTATGACAAACGCAATAGTGTTTCAAAAGGCTTAAGAAGTACAGATCCCCTTCACCTACGGCCTGGCCATGGGAAAGAAGGAGAGGCGCTGTGTTTCAATAGGTTGGGAAGAAAGGAGCCAGCTACATCCGCACGTTCTGGTAGTCGTCAACGGAGTCCCCAAGCAAAAAGAACTGAAGTAGAACCAAGGAGGCATCAGTAAAAGGGAACATCGTCCCGTACGACAAGCCGATATTCAGAGAGCGAAGATAGTGAAGGGGGTCACTAGAAATCGAAATCAAGAAGACATAGATCGAGCACCTATGAAGACGATCTCTCCCAGCCTTGGACATATGAGGAAATAAACCCTTTCACACCTCGGATTTGGCATTTTAGTCTCCCGAGGACTAGGATGCCTAGCCACGTCAGCTACGATGAAGTGGAGATCCGGAGGATCACTTTTAATGCTTTTCAATCGGCCGCAAATATGATAGGAATGAGCGAATTCGACATGGTGCCACATGTTCAACTCAACCCTCACCAGGAATGTAGAGTTGTTGACAAGCTACAAAGAGTCGATGATAGCTATGAAGATCTAAGAACAGCGTTTAGGGAGAACTATCTTCAGCAAACAAAACACATCAAGGATCCGGTGGAGATACATCACATCAAACAAAGAGATGGGAGAATATAACAAAAGACTTCATGGAAAAAGATACAAGGCAATAAGTCCTGGAGCGTAGAAGGTGCTCGGAATGCATGAGAATCTCCAGGGTTTATGCACGGATTAACCCACCTGGGTTATCAAACAGAGCTATATGAAAGCAATTTCCGTGGCTATGGATGAAATGTATAGAATGACTACGTCTTTCTTAGAAGGGGAAGTTACTGCATTCAGTCACGGCCGAAGAAAAGCATCCTCATCATTGAAACAATCAGAGGGAGGGGACAAACCGAATTTCAAGAAAGGCTTCAAAAACAAACAAAGACCGGATCGTAAGCCAGCTAGATTTCACTCTCACCAAATCGCCAAAAAGATATTTTTCGCTCTGGAAAAAGGAAAGTTCAAAGCCCCACCCCCAATGGTAACTCCCGTGAGGAAAAGGGATCCGAACAAATACTGTGAATTTCATTCAGATTACAGGACACAACACGGATGAATGCACGCTGATAAGAAACAATAAACGAAATGATCAAACGTCTGAGAATTGTCGCAATTCATCAGAGATTTAAAACAGATGACAAGCCGAAAGCACGAAAAAAAGGGATAGCATCCGGAAAGGATAAAACCTTTGGCTTATACTGATGATTCAACCATGGGAAAGAGGTGGCCATAAGCCAGGTTACTCAAGCTATCTTTCGAAGGGGGGGGGGGGGGTGGATAACGGGTCGATTTTCCATTTCCACCTTTGGGGGAAAGATGACGGAACGGACTGGACCAATGATATCGAAGTCGAAATGGGGGGGCACTTTGTGCACATGGTATACGTGGACGGCGGAGCATTCTCAAAAGTTTATAGAACATTGCTTTGTATAAATCCGCCAAAAAGATAAGGGATCCAATGGTTCCGGCCCCACTTACCTTATCGCGATTCAGTGGATGTTGACCATCTTGGCGCTAGGCCAGATAGCCTTGATTGTCCAAAGTAGGTGAGAAGTACATTCCACCTCCGTGTGGAATGAAATTCTTTGATTTTTAGGTCACCATCCCAAACACAATGCATTTATAGGCAGACGTGGTATAAGTAAAATCTGCACCGTACCATCAACAGCTCACGGAATGTTAAAATTCCCGTTGACGGCGGCACGGTAACGATAAGAGCAGTAGAGGTCATTCTTATTGACATGGCAATGATCTAGAACCTAGCATCCAGTCTCCGCAGTCTACCGAAAGTTCTGGGAAGAGAAAATAAATATAGGCATCACCCGGAAATACCCCCGAAAACAAACAGTTGCCATAGGTTCAACATTAATAGAAAAAGGGACGAAGAAACTATGTTCCTTGCTCAAACAAAACTTGGATATTTTCACCTGGATGCAGCTTGATAGACGGGCGTCCCACGGAATCATAGCGGAACCACGCTGATATATGGGAAGGGATTATTCACCATGTCAGCAAAAGAAAAATAACGACAGGCCTAGAAGAAATAAAGGCAAATCAGAAGAGGTGGAAAAATGGTGGATGCCTGGATTAATGAAAGGGTCCACTATCACAGTTGGCTTCTCGTAATCCGGTATATGGTCAAAAAGCATGACGGAATCCTGGCGAATGTGTTGTAGTCTTCAAGATTCTTATAAAGCATGCCCCAAGGATTGTACCCTTACGAAAATAATTAGAAGGTAAAGTCTCTCTGTAGGTATCCTTTCAAATGTTTCTTAGATGCATACAAGGGGTACCACCAAATTAAAATGGCAAAAGAGGACGAAGAAAAAACGGCGTTCATAACAAGCCAAGGGATATTTTGCTACTCTAAGATGTTGTTCGGTTTAAAGAATGTCGGGTCAACATATCAACATTTAGTGGATAAGGCATTCCAAAGGCAGATTGGATGTAACATAGAGGTATATGTCGATGACCTGGTCATAAAGAGCCACACGGAAGAAGAAATCATCCGAGACATAACAGAAACATTCAAAACCCTTCGACAGATAAACATGAAATTAAACCCAAAGAAATGCACCTTCGAAATGCAGGAAGGAATGTTCTTAGGTTACAAAGTAAGCACTAACGGGTTGAGAGCATGTCCGGATAAAGCAGACACAGTCCTTAGCTTGCCATCTCTAAGATGCATCAAGGACGTGCAGAAGCTAAATTGAAAATTAGCAAGCTTAAACAGATTCTTATCAAAATCAGCGGAAAAATCGTTACCTTTTTTCAAAACCTTGAAAAAGTGCACTAAAAAGAGCGATTTTCAATGGAAACCGGAAGCAGAAGAAGCCTTCAAGCAGATGAAGAAACTTATTGCAGAGCTCCCAACACTGGTCGCACTAAGGGAACATGAGGAATTAATCATGTACTTGGCCGCAGCAAAAGAAGCTATTAGCGCGGTCTTGATGACGGACCAGGAAGGCAAGCAAATACCAGTATATTTTGTAAGCCGCACCCTACGAGGTCCGGAAGTCAACTATACTCCTATGGAAAAGTTGGTGTTAGCCTTGCTCAGTGCAAGCAAACGGTTGAAAAGATACTTCCAAGCACACACGGTTGTTGTAATAATAGATCAACCAATAAAGCAGCTGTTGTCAAGTACGGAAATATCCGGAAGAATGCTGAAATGGAAGTTTAAGTTAGAAGGATATGACATCCAATATAGACCAAAGACTATAATTAAAGGCCAAATATTGGCAGATTTTATTGTGGAACGACAGGAAGAAGGGTCTTCGGACGAACTCATGGCAGAAACGGAAGTACTACCAGAGCCGTGGACGTTGTTCACGGACGGGTCATCCTGTATAGACGCTTCCGGAGCAGGACTGATACTAACAAATCCGGAAGGGGCAGAGTTCACATATGCCATAAGGTTTAGATTCGAGGCTACTAACAATGAAGCCGAATATGAAGCATTAATAGCCGGTCTCTGGATCGCAGAACAAATGGGTGTAAAGAATTTACAAGCACATGTTGACTCAAGACTTGTGGCCAATCAAGTTAACGGCTCTTACATCGCCAAAGAGTCAGGCATGGTTCAGTACTTAAACAAAGTAAAAACAATCACAAAAAACTTCAAGGATTTTTCCATCAAACAAATACCATGAAGTGAAAACAAGAAGGCAGACGCCCTAAGCAAGATCACGTCTACAAGCTTCGCGCATCTTAGCAAACAGGTGCTTGTGGAAGAATTGAAGGAAAAGTATATAAATGAAAAGGAAATTCTTGACGTAGTAGAAGAAGAGGGCAACACGTGGATGACACCCATATGCGAGTACCTGGCAAAAGAAATCCTTCTGGAGGATAAAAAGAAGGCCAGATTGGTACGTCGGAAAGCGGCCAGGTACACCATGATTAATGGAACCCTCTACAAGAAGTCTTTCTTAGGACCATGGCTTCAGTGCGTCGGACCGCTCCAAGCAAACTATGTCCTAAGAGAAATATACGAAGGGTCGTATAGCATGCACTCCAGTCCTAGATCTGTGGTTGCCAAAGTTATCCGAATAGGATATTACTGGCCAACAATGCATATGGATGCACGGAATTTGATAAGAGAATGAAATGACTATCAAATACACCGTCTCGTCCTAAGGAATCCGCAGCAGAACTTAACCCTCATCACGTCTCCATGGCCATTCTATAAATGGGGGATAGACATAGCCGGACCTTTCCCGGAAGGTCCAGGTAAAGTCAAATTCTTAATTGTCGCTATCGACTATTTCACTAAATGGATCGAGGCAAAGGCCGTCGCAACCATCACTGACAATCAAGTGAAGAAGTTCGTATGGGACAACATTGTTTGCAGATTCGGCCTACCTGGGGAAATTATATCAGACAATGGAAAATAATTCCGTGATAATCCATTCAAGGATTGGTGTGAGAAACTGTGTATCCGCCAATGCTTCGCTTTCGTGAAGCACCCGCAAGCGAATGGTCTAGTTGAAAGAGCAAACAAAAGTTTAGGAGAAGGAATAAAGGCAAGGCTTGATGAAAGAAGCAAAGATTGGATAGAACAACTCCCACACGTCCTATGGGCCCACCGTACAATAATTAAGTCAAGTAATAGGGAAACACCATTCTCACTGACGTACGGCACTGAAGCTGTCATCCAGGCGGAGATAGGCATGCCAACACTCCGGACTGCGGAGATAGATCTGACAAAAAACAACAAAGCTCTGGGAATGAACTTGGACCTCATAGAGGAAACAAGGGAGCAAGCAGCAATACAAGAAGCAAAAAGCAAGAAAAAGATGGAAAAATATTACAACTCAAGAGTCCGCGGCACAAGTTTCAAGCCGGGTGACATGGTCTACCACGACAATGAAGCAAGTCATGCCAGGCACGAAGGCAAACTTGGACCCAAGTGGGAAGGACCGTACGAAGTTAAAGAGTTGCATGGAAAAGGAGCATACAAACTCAAAGACCGCAAAGGAAATGAAATGCCGAGGACATGGAACATTTGTAATCTCAAAAAGTGTTATATACATGAAGTGTAAGAATTCGCCCGGCACATATGATGCTCCGGAGGGCAATATCTTTATTTATTCGCATCTTGTAATATTTTGAATTTCAATGAAAAGTGGGGATTAGCTACCCTCACGAGTTTTAAATTTTAAATTGTGTCTTTACTTTGCAAAGTTATATTAATTGTTAAGACGCGCATGCAAGGAGCCATGCTCCACAAAAATATTATCCCGTATAATAAAGGTTGAGCAACCTCAAAATTAGCTCAGGCGCGTAAGAGGTATTGCAAGCCCGACACCGGGAGAATAACCCACAAATATTCACAAGACTATCTATTACGAACGTACACCAGTAATAAACAAAAGATAGCAAACATAGCACTAGAAAACGTGTTGCGGAACGGACCTACAAGAATCCGTCCAAATCAGATGTTAAACTTACAAAGTTAATATCAATTTACAATAAAAGCCGCAACGGCCACATACGGCCACGGCATATAAAATAAATTCAAAACACAAACAAGCCGCTGTAACAGACCACATGCGGTCACGGTAAAATATCAAAACGGGGGTCTTCAAATTAGGGCATATAAACCACGCTCCCCAAATCTTCATCTGTGTCCAAATCCTCAACGGAGAAGGGAGCCGCGGAAGTGCTAGCCTCACCCAGCAAGTTCTGAGAGGACAGGGGATGGGAAACTATATCCACCATTAACTGACGGAGACCCGCGACATGCTTCTCTGCGCCTTCGGCGTGGGTGTGAACGTTAAGTAAAGCAAAAGATAAAGAGGTTTCCCCGACAACAGCCTTAACATCAGCATAATAGATAGGGACGGAAAGCTGCTCAAGGCACGGTTGAAGGTAAGCAGCTTCAGGAAGGTCCGCCAAAGGTCCGTCCAATAGAAAACAATCCAAGACCTCATCCATCCCGGAATCTTTCTTGGATATCAACAATTGAACCAAAGGGAAGTCCGCTTCCTCAAGAGCCCTTACCGCGTTAAGATGATTGGCTTCAGCAGTCTCCGAGTTGTAAGCCATGGCCGCGGAAAGTGAGGTTTCGGCGACCCCATGCTCATGGCCGGCCGCCAAACCCTCTTGCATACCAAAGTCTACGGCCCGGCCTAAAGCATGACCCAGAATTCCTTGGTACTCAGGGGACTTTAAACATTTCACCATAGCAAGTTCCATCCCGTGCGTCAACAGCCATCTTCGTCCAGCCAGAGCAGTCAGGTAAGCAGGATAAAATTCCCCCTCCAAGCGACCGGACACATCCATCACATGTGCCTCAAGTTCGGCCACACGGTTGTACAACGCCTGGGCCTGCGCTTCCTGCTGAGCTTCCATCTTCTCTTTAAGATCGCGAAAAGCAGAATGAAGAGTAGAAACCTGCAAGGATAAGAAGTTAAGTTTTTTTTTAAAAACAACACATAGAAACAACGAGCGGAATAAAAGTCATACCTCAGAAGCAAGTCCATCTCTCTCGGAAGACAGGGTGGAAATCAAGTTCCTGGCTTCATTACAAGCAGCCTGGGAATCATCAAGAGCAGACTTAAGGTAAGTAGTGCGGGAATCAAGAAGGGAGATGTCAGTTTCCTTCTGTGAAACAACACTCTTAAGAACTGACACCTTCACGCTCAACGATGATTTATCCACAGTCAAGACAGAAACTTGATCACGGAGACGGGAAACCTCCGCGGACTCCGTCTCCTTCTCCTGCACCAAAGACTTCAACCTAGCAATCTCCATATCATTCTCCTTAAGAAGCACACATGAGCATCATACTTAACTTGTAGCTTCTCTTTAAGTTCCAGCTCATGTTCGGTACGAGACCTCACCTCCGATCCAAGGCAAATCTGTCGCGCCGCCCCCACATTGAACTCCTCAAACAGTTGGTCGTAATCCATATTTCGGAGTGTGGAGAAAAAACCGGGGGGGGGGGGGCGACGCGGTCCACCAGCGTGCGACAAGAAAAGCCGTCATCCAGCAGTGAATCATTGGTAATATTCCAGCGAGGAATATACCAACGTTTGGCATCTTCAGAATTCAGGGCGGCCGTCTCATAGAACGAGTCAGCCGACCCTTCAGACGTCTCAAGCTGGGAAGACCCGCCCATGTCCGACGTAGACGCGGCATGCGTCTTGCCCCTGCTGGAAGTCACAGTATCAGCAGCAGTATACACAGGGACATCCGCAACATGGGAACTGGCAAGAAAAGAAACAATAACATTAAGGAAAATGCAGGTAAGTACGGACAAAATAAAAGAGGGATAAGCATACACATACCTCTGCACGGTAACCTGAGCATGGATGTCCGCCTGAAGGGAAGGTCCCAATGCAAGGGAACCTTCCGGAATAGTCCGTCTCAAGCTAGCAAGCGACTTACCACCAGTCCCAGAAGCAAGGCTGGGATGATCTACCCTCAACCTCTTAGCAGGAAGGGTATCACTCTGCTTTGACAACTTCTTCCGCTTAGCCTTGTCCGATTGCTTCCGAGTGGCATCTTCCTTCTCAGCCACAAGCAGATCGTCTTCCGGATCCTCTAAATCCAAGTAAGTACCCACTGAAACAATATTCTCTGCCGCAACATTCTCTTCCGCAGCCGGAGCAAAAACCTCAGGACCAGCGCCAGAACCACTACCACCTTCCTGTTGTGCCACGGCAGGAGGGTCCAAGGACACAAAGCAATGTTTTATGCTATCAAGCAGCTTCACCTGCTCTTCCCCTTTCTGGACTTCCACCGCCTGCACCTTCCGGGGGTCAGCAGTCCTGATATAGTCAAGTAAACCCATATCTGCGGAATAAACTCCAAAAGATTAAACCCCACATATATATATATATATATATATAAATCCCCACCAAAAGGAAATTTCACCCACCCGTTTTATCAGGTCTTTCAAAGGCTGGATAAGTGTTTTCATCAAATGGATAGTAGAGGCTCAAACCCACAAGAACTAAAAAACACTCCGGATACCGCCGGAAAGGAGCTTTGTTAGTAGAAAGGACCTGAACGGCCTGCTCTTGACGAGCGGTAAGATGGGGAGCCGGATCCTTCTCCAACGCGCCTCCCATATACAAAGGGACGGAGATAGGGAATACCTTAGAATCAACCCAGAAAAAGTGGTCCGCCCAATTCTTAATAGAGTCCGGGGGTTTAGAGAGACAAGAAGGAGCCGATAAGGAACGCTTCGCAAACGAAAACAATCCGTCACTATATATACGTGTGTAGAACGCACGGAAAACAGCTACCGATGGAGCGAGATTAAGTACGCGTGTCAAAACCTCGAAATGAGATACACGAGCAGCACCGAAGGGGGATAGTTGAGAAATGTGTATACGGAAATGTTTGAGAACAACTACAAAAAACTTGGTAAGAGGAATCCTATAGCCATAATAATCGAACAACCTAGTGTAGACACCCACTTTACCCTCAGGAAATTGGGTGATAGTCCTATCCCGCCCCGGAGCGGTAGGATGAACTTCATCAGGAATATAATAACTATTGCAAAAGCTTTCTACCATCTCTCGGGTCATAATGGAATGTTTATTAGCCATTTTTGAAGAAGACAGACTAAGATAAATGCTAACCTGAATCTCGAAAAACTGTAAGAACGAGGAAGGCAACGCGCGGATGTGAAATAAGAAGTAAAAGCTCTAAGAAATCAACAATGGCGGTGGAAAGATTTTGAGAAGAGAAAAACAGTAAAAATGAAGGTGGTATTTATACTTTGGGTATATTTACTCCCACCGATACTTGGATAACGCCACGTGTATGCCACTTGCCTAATCAACGTTGGAAAAGCGCATGGGAAACTGGTAAAAGGCTGTCACTAGCCAACAGGTAAAAGGACAGCAACGCTCCACGTCACTGAAGCGTCACCAACCCAGAAGCGGTACGGCATAAAAATAGATGACTCCAGGAGGAAATAAAGTAGCCGAAAGTCTAGCATTGATCACCGCACGCAGGACATGATCTGCATGCAACATCATACTAGACTGGGGGGACTTGATGACGTATACTAGGTGTACCAAGCCTCTGGGCTTGGGCCACATTATTGCTCGGGCTTTTGGGCCCAACCTGCCAATAACGGGCCATAGTAAAACCCAATCTCGCGTGGGCCACGGCCCGAACCCAGCGATCCGTCCGCGAATCCAGTTATAGACAATCCGTCCGCGGATCCACCTATAGGACGATCCGTCCGCCGAAAATATCCGCATCCGTTCACACGATTATCACGGAACCTTACCCGACAAGGGACCCACTCTTGCCACTACTAAAGCAACTGAAATACTAGGAAACCCTAGTACTAGACACCTATAACTAGGGATCACAATACACCCCAAAAGATACATAGTTATTCTTATTCTCTCTGACATATATTATGACAATATGAATACTTACTCTTACGCCGGAGTCTAATCGTGGGGTCCGTCCCCACGGTAAGGCTAACGGTTTACTTTCAATTGTGCAGAAAATCATATCACTTCTCTTGCTCTAGTACAAGATTAAACACTCAAGTCACTTGGAGGCCCGGCCCGACAAAGGACTTCAACACCTCGCCATACCCGACACGAATTTTGTACTAACACACGTATATTGTGTTAGCTTGTGGTTGTCTAGTTCTTTACTTCGGGTTATTTTACGCAACAATATCGTTACTGATTATAGTCTTATGCACCCGTGCGAGTTACTCATGCAGCATAAAAAGTGAATATCTCATGTTTAAAACTTCGAATCTAATCCATGTTGCTTTTATTAGATATCAAAATAAGTGAAATTAACCATGAAGGATTGCATCTGTCAACATCTTGAATTTTCTAAGTCATTGCTGTCAACGCGCGTTGGCCGGCCAACGCCGGACCCAACGCCGTTGGGCAACGCCGGCCAACGGTGTAGTAACGCCGGCCAACGCCGTTGCCGGCGTTACTACACCCAACACTCTTATAGATCAAACACCACATTTTAAATCATTCATGTAATACTATTAAACTCATCTACATTTTCAAGAATTATATACGAATACACATTCACATAATCACATAAATAGTATATCGAAACATCGCAAATGGCCTTTCTTATAACTTAGAAACATGACTGTTCTGATAAATGAAACATACATAAACATAAGTTCTTGTAAAGTGAAACGATTAAACCTAGAGAAACATTTGACCGTATGCATAATTGATCTCATCCATAGCAATCCAAAATACTTGCTAAAGAGAAACTCATGCTCAACACATATACAGTGGGGTCCAATGTGACTCTGTGAGCCTTTTATTAGACCTGTAGGTTTTAGAACACAAGAATAATATCATTAATAACAGTTCTAATGGAAGTTATGTAGAACTTGGAAGGTTACCTTTGTACATCTTCTTTAGAGACTTTCTGAGCCAGGGGCATATGATTTCGGCAACTTTCTTCACTTCACTTCTATAAACAAGTTTAGGATTGTGATCTTCAAGAGCTACAATCAATAGCAACATCCTAACCTATATAAACACAAAGAGGCAAGGACCATAAATAACGATATGGGAAAGAAGTATGTGTATACTAAATTAAGCTAATGATGTATATTAATATGTTATATTTCTCAACCGTTACCCAACGGTCAAATTTCAAATGTAAATACTCATAAATAAACAAGGAGAGTTTGACCGTTAACAAACGGTCATATTTCTAATGTATGCCACATTAAAAAGATAATTTAGTAATGATATGAAGAAAAAATGATCATTGGCCAACGGTCACGATAAGAATTCCTACTTTGAGAAAGAACCACTCCTCGAAATTACTACTCCATATCAAATTTCATTATCATAGAGCCAACATCAAGTGGCTGCTGCAGATTTAATTTGAGGCATTTGATCCACCAAAGGTCCAAAGCTTGTTTAAGCTATGCAACTAAAACGATTGTATGATTAGTTTCAGAGTAACCAATATCAGCATTAAGAACCGTACCCATCACAGCATAAGAACCAGTGGTGGCAAAATGGGTAGATTGGATAACAGGTCAAAGCGAGTTCGGATTAATACATGCTAAGTTTAAAAACAGGTCAAACACATCCTTTCAAATTGTTAAGTGCTAACTTTTTCAGATAGCAATACAATATATAATTTTTAGTTTCTATATTTATTACTCCATTACAAGAGCTATGTACTGGATGAAAAGCATTAAACACTTGGAACATCTCCTAAATCTTCTAATTCCAAACTAGTACAATTATTATGTTATAACTCAATTTCTGTAATCATAATACTTGATATTCAGGTATTTTAAACTTAAAGGATTATATGGTCAACCCAATCCAATCAGACGCATTTTGACTTGCAATTCTAAAGCATGTTTTTTAGTTGTAGCCCCATTTAGATCAATAGCTGAAAGATATACACAAAGGTGCAGTTACCACACCCGCCACATGTTAAGAAACCAGTCATAGAATAGGTGCAAGTTGAAACTAGAGTGGGGCAGGATGAGTGCATTGGGTAGTAGGTCAAACAGACTTTGTGTCGAACCAATACATAATTTGCAACCGTAAAACTTATTTTGCATTCACAATGCATACAACATTGCAAAATTTTGAGGATCAGTTAAATTAGAAAGAGACAAAAAAAGTGCTAGCGGGTCAAAACCAGCTCACTCCGACCCGTTTTGACTTGCAAATTCTTACACACTTATTTTACTATTAGCTGGTTTCGCCTGTTTGGATATCCTGTTTGACTAAACATACCCAAAAGATTAACATAAAACCAGATTTATGAGCTATTCTAAAACAGCTATAACATTTACTTACATCTAACAAATCATACAAACCAAGAAAACCATAAACACTCTATTTGTAACTCAAATGAGTTTTAGTGCTTTGGTTCGTCAAATGGAGTTGAGGCGAATGTGAAAAAAAAGGAGAGTTTAGTATGTTTAGAACGAAGTCGACACTTAGTAAACAGAATTCTTTCATGTTGCCACTGAGAAAAGACAGTGGAGTTAATCAGTTTCATAAGAACGGTGAGGAGGGTGTTGGGCTTCTTGATGAAACGTTTGATAAAAGTGTTCCCGCTGGTAGATACTTTGCTGCGCTTACAGGACCTGAACTTGATCAAGTCAAGGTACTTAAATATCATTCATAATCTTGTTATCCTTGGTCATCTTTATTACACCTGTATACTGTTAGAATAAAGGCCCGTTGGTTATAAAAATTAACAATCTCTGTTTAATGTCGTTTTTGTAGGATGCAGTGTACAGAAGACATACTTCTGCCTAAAGACAAGAAATGGCCGTTTCTACTTAGATTCCCTATTGGTTTCAAGTCAATAGTCAACTGGACCGGGACTAATGAATTGTTCTCATATCTGGTTGCCGGCACCGCTCTCGAGTCACCGACATTTCCAATTACAAGATCCTGACCCTAAAGAACCATCTCTATTGGTGTTTGGTTACACAATTATAGTCATTAAACATACTTAGATTTATACCATCATTAGATTGAGAAATTTTGGACCAACTTTCTGCCCAGTGCTGCCTGGGTGTCCCATTCCCATCAACCAATACATTGTGGGCCAAAGTCTCAACTCTATTTGGAAAACCAAGTTTCTGAACCTAATTAGCAATTTTACGGTTTCTTTCTGTAACTCAACAATGAACACTCTTCCTCTTTTGTTTGCTTATACTCCTTTTCAGAAATCAGCATAAAGAATTTTTTGGCAATAATTTAGCAGACATAAGCATTCTAAACAGATGGCTTTTCTTATGATATGATATGCAGGTTCATTTGTTATCCGGATAAAGGTGTAAAAATATCAGTAGAAGAGTTTAAAATAGACCGACAACATTTCCTGATCTCCAAACCAAGCTCTATTTTTCCAATTTGCAGTCATGATTATGTATGTAACTGAGTTTGTAACAAGTAGTTTAGTACCTGTTTTATGGACTCCAAGAAAAATTTATACAGGCTGTTACCAAATCACTCTGTTATCCACAGTTTTGTAGTTAAGTATTTTAGCTTAAGTAGACCAGATTTATTCAATTTAGCGCAAAATTGCCTCTTCTGGTAATCTAGTTAAAACTACCCAAGACCAAAATTGACCTTCTAGTTGGAACAGATCGATGAACCGTAACTTATCTTTTAACCTTGTTTTATTTAATATAAAGAATACAAACAACACCTGCAGTCTCTGTAACCAATCACATCGCACTTGTGAGGGACGTTGCTGTCCAAAACAAGGATAGAAACGAGGAAGGTAAACAATCATAGGCGTGTGAAAACTAACAGAGGTGAAGTTTCTTTTATATATTTTCACAAAAAGTTTATTAAAGCGTGAAATTGATTTCAACCCTGTTATTAAATCCTAAAGAAGACAATAATAAAGAATGATGGAAATGTTCTTACATCGATTTCAAAAGAGATCATAAACTTAAACTTTTATTGCACATATGAGTATAACTTCTTTTATTATAATTATGGATTATGGAAGCATTAAAGAAGCTTATAAACATATTTTACTGACCTTCCATCATGAATTCATGAGTATCACCTCCATCTAATTCCATCTTTGGATTCCCGACACCAGAGCAAAATGACTGATTCCGCAACCTTCTGTTTTTCAAAATAACTTTCGATTCCTTCACCAAATTAATATACTTTTTCCTTACTTCAGCAAGAGGGTGAGCATCTATAGCCGTTTCATCAAAATACGCTTCTTTTAATATCGCAGTGCACGTATTATTCCTCAAAGATAAATAAAACACATGTGGATGTCGCTCAAACGCCTTATGAACCTTCTGTGGCAATCCCAAATACTTTCTTAAACACAGAACCCTCTTCCTCTCAACCGAATGTTCAACAAATAAACTAAGCAACTCATGAAGCAAACCAACAACCCTTTTTTCAGCCACATCACTATCTGGGTACAAATCCGGACATTTTTCATACGGTGAAACATACGGAAGTTTCTGAAAACCATCCAACCAATCCAAAATCTTTGTCCTCAACCTTAATCCTTTAGACGGATACAACGGAATCGAAATCGCCTCCATTTCTCCGCCACTATAAACTCCACTCCTCAACGCATTCTTCTGAATCACAGACAAAATCTTTTCACTTTTCGCAACAGTTAACCCCTTCAACCCATCACCCATTTCCACAACCTCAAAACACTCACCTAAACCCCCTTCCACATTACACAAATAATCATCCGGCAACCCCAAGTACCACAACATACCTTTAATCACCTTCAACGGCAACCTATTCTCAACACTCATAAGCACAAACTTCATTAACCTTTCTTCCAAATCATCCTTAAAATCCCTATAAACACATTGTTCTTCATCATTAAGCTTAATGGCTTCTGGGGTTAACCTAAACCAAGGCAAATTATACTCGGGTCCCGTAAACTCTTCAAAAACAGACGGGTACATTCTAAGAAACTTTGCAACCTTAAAGGGTATATCAAATTGTAAACCTTTTTTCGAAACATCCGAGATTGGTATGCAACCTTGTGGTGAGGCAACGATACAGTTCTTGAGGGCAATTACGGGCTTCAATTTTAACGAGTTGTGGATTGAGTCAATTGTATCAAATTATGAATCTTTTTTCCATTTCATGTAAACAAGGCCTTTGCTAGTTCCTTCCTATTCAATCGAGAACAAGCTCCTATGGATTTTTTTGGAGCTTGAAACTCAAATGATGAATGAAAAGAACGTGGTGTAGTATAATCAAAATGATATTCTTTTGCAAGAATTGCAACTTCTCTAATCTTGTGTGACACATAAAAGAGACTCTTGCAATCACGATGTTCCACACCACATAGAACTTTAACGAGCACCTCTTGAGGTAAGTCTTCAAGTCTCGAGTTTCCCATTGCTTGTTTGTTTACCGAATCCATAGTAATAAACTTTTTACTTTTTTTGGTGAAGAAAGTTTTAGAATAATATTTATTTTAGTGAAATAAACTTTTTGGCGAGGGTTGTAATAAAAAATATTAATCCCGTGAACCTCCTTATATACAACATTTTATGCTTTATTTTAATGACACCTTAATTATACAGCTCATATAATAATAACTAGCAAAGGCGTTACGTGTATAATTTAGAAACGTATGATCAAAGCTTTTGAGTTATGTGGACAAACCAAAAAAATGCCACTAAGATGTTTTTATCGTAAATACTTAAAACAAATGTAAATTGGTTCATTAATATAGTTTCCATATGCTTTAAGTTATATTTACTTGCAAACTTGCATTTTTTTACGGTTCTCCCTCGATCAGGCGTCAATGTAGTCGGTTACAGTAGGAATAACATATAGTTACGAGCTAGTTACTTAGCCTAATACTTTTGCTTAGCTAGTTTTGTATTTTTTCGTAATACTCTGCAGAAGTTTGTTAACGATGTTTTTTGGCCTTCGGGCCTGGACTAAGTAAGTTGTACATAGGCCCAAGCCCAACAAAGCAATCACAAAACACAATGGACCAAAACTAAGCCCAGACCAACTGGCTATGGTCCAGAGACAGCAAGACGGACGAAAAGCTTTATAGGACACTTCCGCAGGACAAGCGAAAGTCTGTAAGGAAAGCCCAAGTCTACAAGACACGATTATAAGCGGATCCTTGCCTGGCAAGGGTCCCACTTCGGCCCACTAACAGAAATGAGCGAAATATTAAGAAAACCTAATATTTTGCTCACCAATTAAAAGGGGTACTCTGACACTTCCGCCAAATATGTTTACTTACTCTTACGCCGGAGTCCAATCGTAAGGTCCGTCCCCTTGGTAAGACTAACGGTTTACCTTTCATAATGCATGGAATCATTTCATTACTTGATTTAGTACAAGATCTTATCCTTGGGTCTGGCCCAACAACCTCCCATATCTACCTTTTTAACCCATTGCATATTTTGTACTAATAAGTTAACGCTATCTGTGGGACCGTGAATACAACCGCGTTTTCTAAAACACTCATCATGAGCACTAACGAACAAACTCCCCTTAGCCAGCCCACGTCCGTCGTGAGGAATATGCTAAGGAAAGATCTAGTTCCGCAGGATCCGGGCAGGCTTATTTCTGATGACGCCCTGCCAGAATACTGCGACAGAAACTACCATCAGATTCTACCAATCATAGCTGAGAAAGTACACCTGGAGAAGGTACAACAAGAAAAACTTAAAGCAGTAAAAGCCGTCTCAATTTTGAGGAAACCTCAAGTCATTCTGAGTCAGGAAC